>JAUZND010030947.1:8587-22933 GCA_034780555.1 Coelogynopora nodosa
AATTATTAATCAATAAAATTATTAATCAATAAAATTATTAATCAATAAAATTATTAATCAATAAAATTATTAATCAATAAAATTATTAATCAAAAAAATTATTAATCAATAAAATTATTTATCATTAAAAGTAATACTCAATAAAATTATTATTCAATAAAATTATTAATCAATAAAATGATTAATTAATAAAATTATTAATCAATAAAATTATTAATTAAATAAATGATTAATTAAATAAAATTATTACTCAATAAAATTATTAGTCAATAAAATTATTTATCATTAAAAGTAATACTCAATAAAATTATTATTCAATAAAATTATTAATTAACTATTTATAGAGTACCTACCTTAAAACAAATAGTTATTCAGAATAGCTTTAAATGAAATATATATATTTTAATAAATTTTGACAATACTTAAATTGATATATGTTTTCAACTCGATTAACTTTCTGTGATCTTCAACAAAAATATATCTTTTTAAATCATATCGAACCTGTTGAATTTTTTTCTATTTTATTAAAACTGTTTTCTAATGTTATTTGCTAAAATCTTTTTCAATACTTTTTCAAATCTACAATATTGCAATAAAAGAAATGTTGTACTAATTCACAGGGTCAGTAAAAATGGCTTTCTAGACATATCACAATGTTTAGTTTTCTTGATTTCCATTGTACAACACTATTATTTTTCGGTGCTTTTCATTACTCCATTAAAAGTTGATTTGAGGGTATCGAGAAATGGAATATTTTGACAAATTTGCTATATAAATGTATTTTTTGTAATTAAGATATTGCACAATTTTAAACATAATTTACTAATTTATATGTAAATTATTATTTTTACATGCAAATGATTAAATACTATACACATTCAAATAATCACATTTACATTCAAATTATCGCGTTTACATTTAAACAAATTATCTTATTATCAAATTAAACAAATTTACATTCTAAACATTTTTCATTCTAATTATCACATTTAAATTATCACGTTTACATGCAAATTATAGCATGCGATTTATTAAAATTGGTTATACAAACCGAATCATTTCGTAGATATGGATATCTCTCTGCTTTTAATTTTCTAGATGATATTGCTTAAAACAAGATGTATTGCATATTATTGTGATCATTTATATTCAATAAATTTATTATTTTATATTCTTATATACTACTTGCTACTTTTGTCAGTAAACTGGTCCAACTATAGTAATAAGCTGAGAAAATTAATTCACAAATTTTTAAAAAATGGTAAAATCTTGTTTTAAATTTATTTTTAACGGTTTGTCGTTGGTTTAAAAATAGCTAACTTAGATTTTGTTGTGGGGTACAGTTTTACTCAAAGCGTATTTAAAAAAAAAAATTCAATTTAAAAATTCTAATATAAAATTGCTGAATAAAAAATATATGGCATTTATATACAATATATTAATTATGAAACAAAGACTTAACTGACTACGTCGAAAATACAGCTCAAAACAAATGCGTAAACTATTTTATTGCCTACATATACAATACATGTCTTAGAAATGTATCATTCAAAATTGTAAAAATAGGATGACACGACGTGGCAGCAATTATTTTTCGAGATTGTATGTATTTGTTTTTTCTATACCCATATATATATTATTACAAATAATATAGTTTTACTTTAATCTTTTTATTCTAATAAATTTGTTCATTACCAATTACAAAAATATTATAATATGTATGTGATGGTGTGTGGCGTGGGGGCGTGCGATTAGTGGACTATAATTATGTTGTGAACATAAGATGCGATTTGTGAAGTGTAGCGGATTTCATGCAGGCGAAAATTAAACTTTTATTGATATTATTTATTCATTAGTAAGATTAGGTTCATCTTTTGAATTTATTTGTTTGTAACTCGTCTTCTCTATATTATTTCAATTTGATTAAAAATGAGAGCGGTTAGCTGTTATTATTAGTTATCGAAATATGTTAACTATATAACTTGATACGTCGTTATAGGTCAACTTCAACATAGACAGCAATGAGAATTTGTATTATGTGATTGCTAGGGGGCCAAACAACCGAAAAAGTATATGTAACAAATAATATATGCGAAAAAATGTTAATATGCTATATATAGAATCTCGCAAATCGTCAAATTTGCTATTAGAATTAATTATGTATTTTATATAACAGAGATCCCCACGAAAGATCGACATTCATACTACAGAATGTGCACGTCACGATATTTATTAACTAATATTTTTTACCAGTTATGGACAAACAAAAAAGTCAACTTTCCAGCTCAAAAGCATAGAAAATTCTAAATAAATCCTTAAGTCTCCCTATAAATGAAAACAGAGTATCATTAAAAATAAAATCTATATACCAATCAAATGACGTTTTTTAATTCATATTTCTGTATTCATACTGGTAACGACCAAACCGTTCACTCGCTATAAATTCCAATGATAAACTAGCTATACTGGCATCACATAACAAACGATTTATATATAGATGCAGATGGTATTTACTCATCACACTTATGAATGCGAGACTATAATTATCGTAATATAGAAATTACGATAACCAAATGTTAATCATGACATATACAATTATAAACTGATAACAATTTCAACTTTGGTAAATTATATGAACTGTGGCTGCTAAACTTATTCAACTGATTTTCTCGATCAATAAATTTAAATTATTTATTAATTGTTTATATTATTATATTATATTGTTATATTATACATTAATTGTTTAAATAACAATTGAAAACATTACAAATACTCAAAAGGTAATTTGACTCTATATTACTCAACAAGAAAATGAAATAGGCACATTATAATCAGAACATAATATCAAATAAGACGGAAATGCAGAGGATTCAAGATGGGAATATATTTCTATGAGAGAACATAAACACGGTATAAAGTCTGATTAAAAAATATAACATCTCATAACACAATCTTCACTTTACAAGCGCTCGAGTGGTGACAGTCAATATACACAGGCCACATGGGGATGCTAATATTGCCAGAAGAGTTAAGTTGTGATAAATGCTGTACACTGAACTCCCGCAGTTGCTGGCACTATTCAGCACCCGCACCAGTGGAGGCGGGGGCAGCGTCACCACTGTCCTCCACCACGTGAAGCTGGCCCAACTTGTCGGAAACAGCGTCAACACCGGCTTCAGATGAAGCGGTTGGTTTTGTCGGCTGCGCTGGGGAGGAAGGTTGGGGTGACTTTGGAGTCTCGACGGAGTCAGGTTTTGTGTCCTCCTTCTCCGAAGATTCGTTCTTCTTGTCGCTACCTTCTTCTGAAATACAGAGAATCAATTATATGTAATGACGTATCGTAGATTCGGAAAATAAATTTATAAGTAATATATATAGCATAACATTTAAAATTTTCAAATTACCATAGAAACGGCCTGAATTGATCCCAGATATAATTATCATAATTTATGATATTTTAAATCATAATAATCATTATTAGTAATTAAATTTTAGAATACATCAAAATTTAAAAAATGTATTTCTATCAATCTCTAGGAATTATTTTTAATCCACCAATGTTATATAGGATATAACTCAGTCTAGTCTATGGAGAGGGTATAAATACAATGAAAATATACGAGTTCAGTATTAATTCTGACATAGTGCAATAATCAAAATTTTTAATCGGATCAGGATTACAATACTTATGTATAAGTAGCTTGTGCCATTCTTTTTTTATAACTTGTGAATAAATTGCTTTTGCTCATTATTTATCCTGTAAGAATTATCAGAAAGCATTTAATAAACTAAAGTGAATCTAATTAATAACATCTGAACTAAACTAAAAGTATGTTTATTGTGCAACTGATACCATCCATCAGAAAACCCCGAGTTTAAAGAAATAAAAGAATTCTAAAAGGAGCTTACTATTTTTTAAATAATGTTTTTTGATAAAAACTGTATTTTCAAATAGTGTAAATATTATTTTAAATGCACAATACGCTTTAGTCAAGAAAAATAATTTATATATTTTTTTAAAATCACAAACAATAAGCTTGGTTAAATGAAACACTATAAGAAGAAATAAATTATGAAAATATGAATGTTAATCAAATAATCTTCATTCGGAATAATAGTGTGAGATAATCTGAAAATTGTCACTACATTATAGCAAAATTAAGTCTAAATAATAAATAGTAAAATATAAAAACAAAAAATTATAAAATAAAAAAAATGTTAACTAAATTTGTATAAACCAAACCGCATTTGAGGACCTTGTACGAACGCATTGTATGTGGGTGTGATGCTACTACTGTGCTAATTCACACAGTAGTAGGTTATCCTTTATTAAAGAACAATTTAAACAAATATAAACTTCATCTCACTTGTTTCTTCGGTTTCGTTGTTCTCTGAATCTTTCGATAAACGCTTCATCACTTCACGAGATTCATTGAATTTCGTTTTGAAGATATTTGCATCTGATTTAAGAAAATAGGTAGTATTGTATTAATAAATAAGTAATAAAAACAATGATTTAAAAAAAATTAAAACAAATACTATCAATAGCTTACTTCTATCTATCTAAATTGGTAACTATTGTAGATTATTTGAAAATGAAACCGACATCACAATTCAATTATTAGTTCCATTCAATCTCAAAGTTTCTTATTTTCAACAGATTGATTTTTTGACATGTATAAAATATTCAAATTCCAATACATGAGAAATACGGCAAATATATTATTTGACTTGATAATAAGACTTGATGACGAAAGATAACGAAATTACAATCTATAACAATGAAATTTGAATATAACCTCTCAGTTATGTGGGCCTGTAAATACAATAAGTATTTTTATCGTAAAATTGGTTGCATTCATGTAAACAACAATCCTTATTGTAATCAAGCATATCATGATGTTACACGAATTTAAACAATATTTATGCACTAAGAGCTGACTTGTTTGTTAATAAATTTATTGTATAATATATTATAAAAATATTTTAATATATTCCACACCAATATTAAAATTTTAAAGTGAAAAAAGCGATGTAATTTTCCCAGCTTATCTGAAAGAAACAAATTATGTACATTTCCCTAAAAGGAATAGAAAATATACTAGACGTCTAGACAAAATCTTTAAAATGAGTATTATCAATATTACAACCGATTGTTTAAATCTAAAAAAGACGAATTAATAATAAAAATTAGAGCAGGCTTACGTACAGATCAATCATAAAATAGATTAAAGAGCAATATACTGCATTTAATAAAAAATATATAATTGAAGACAACATAAATATTAGATAGTCATAGATATATGAAAATGTAACTTTGATGTTTATTATCTACCAGAATAAATGGAATTAACTCTGTTGACAATTTAGGAACAAAACTATCTCCTGGATATACTTTGTATCCGGTCGGTGATTGTCTTGTCTTTAAACTTGTAATTTCCATTACAAATAATGGGAGCCAACCAGTGCCTCAAAAAAAATCGGGAAACAGATTTCCTCAAACGAATCATGGGACGTGGATGAAGACAGGACAGGTAAATCCCTTAGACTTAGTATTAAACGCGTTAGAGGTAAGTGGATAATCATGTATTTAGCGCTGCAAAGAAATAACTGGTTGATATCATTAATAACCATTGAAAACATTTCAGACAATAACTCAACAAAATAGTCTGGAATTACAATAGAAACTCAGCCATCGGTGATTAACTGCTTCTTTGTAAGGTTTGGTGTAATTTATATAATTGAAATAGCTTTAAAACTTTAAACAATAGCTCTTTAAGTGTTAATCTCTGTATTTTAGAAGCTCTTATTTTTTTGGCGCGTTATGTAATTTTTCATGTGATTCACTTTTGTGTATATATTGGTTTTTCATACGAATCGGCGTTTGTTTAAGTCAACTTTCATTTTAATGTTGTACGCTCATTTTAAAGTGTTCATGACGAACAAATAAAATTAAAAATAAACTGTTTT
This sequence comes from Coelogynopora nodosa, assembly GCA_034780555.1. Taxonomy (NCBI): domain Eukaryota; kingdom Metazoa; phylum Platyhelminthes; order Proseriata; family Coelogynoporidae; genus Coelogynopora; species Coelogynopora nodosa. The sequence goes on from JAUZND010030947.1 coordinate 14,558, forward strand.
GACAAAAATAAAATGATCATACAACAATCTGAAATGTGAAACGCCCAAATGGATATGTTTTTTAAAAGAGAACATTAGAGATATTGAACTAATGTTCTAACAATATATTCTCTACTTTACTATAACCCATGTTGACTAAACAGTAAATGGAGTATGCGAATCAATTCAAAACAGTTAAATATCAGTATTAGATTAATATATGACTCTGCCTAAATTTAAAAGTTGAGAATCCTAACATCTACCAAAACATGATGAACCAGATATCAGCTATAATAATATTATTATAGTAATAATTATAATATTAACAAATAATTCAGATTTTATTTTAAAAAACAATAAAGTCGCTTACTCTCGGCGTTAACAAATCGAATAGCGAGAAGTTCCCTTCTGGGTTCCTCTTCGGAGACATCCCCCAGCGTTGTCCAGACAAAGGCCTTATCACTGCCGCAGTTGGGCCGTAACTCCATCTCCGGCTGGATCAGATGGTTGGCACAGAGCTGAGAGGAAATAGAACGAAATAATATAATGATGAGTTCCGCATAGTATGACATCATTACTTTAATTGTAGACACATTTTCAATTGTATTTTTTAATTAAAAGAAAATTTTAAAAAATACATAATTCAAAATCTATGAGCATCCACTCTATTTTAGAAAACTAATAAAGAAATAATTGTATCTCCATGTCGGACAGTAAGTTTAAAAATAGTAATTTAAAATAAATATATCGACGCATTATTAATGATGACTAATTATGATAATATAATAATACACAATGCCTGTTGTCAGAGAGCAAGGTTGACACCAGCAATCAGTAGAAGAGACATCTTACACAATGGAATTTGTAAAAATAAAATTCATGAGGAATGCATCACGATTTCTACAATTAAATTGTACAATTCAACCAGTAAAAGATATATTCACAGTTCAATATCCACAAAGTACAGTATCACCCCAGCCTCCGACAATAAACTAACAAACACAGTGATTGTCTCCTTACCTTAAGAGTCTTGTCACGGCGCATAACGAGCCTGATTTCTCCCGTTTCTTTGTGCTTGAGCAGTTTGACATCTCCAGTCCCTCGCTCTTTCCACTCGGGTGGATCTGCAACATTGTCGAATCGGTAGAGGCGTGAGCGTCTGACAGGGAGGGGGAATGACACCAGTGTTCATATATTAATTATTAGAGGTTTGTAATTTTTACAATTTTAAATATTTATTGTGTGTACAATAAGTATGTGGCAGATCGCCGTTTATATAATTCTAATAAAGTTAAATTTTATTTATTATCTTCTCGCATGTGGCAATTTTTGGATAATCATAAGATAATAGTTATGGTGTATATGATATAAAATGTTACCTTTTCAGCAGCTTTGTGATAAGATAAACTTCTCTAATAATAAATAATTAGAACAATATATTGCCTCTAATTTTCTTTTTTACAAAACTATAATGCAACAACATCGAATAAAGTAGCGTTATATATATAATTATAACGTCATCTTATTTAAACATTAACATTAATGGATAATAAAGTGTGTCGCTAAAATAATGTTGAAAAAATTCCGATAATAAAAACTTAATATTAAATAAATTATTTCAAGGCATTTAAAACCACTTTTAACTATCCAATTTCCATTCCAAATTGTTAAATGTAGATTCAATAACTTCAAATTATCTGTTTTCATGCTTTCCCTATTTTGTTAACATTATCAAAAACTATTTTACCATTTCTTAGGTCACGTGACATGTAAGAAATTGTTTTCTACTTTTTAAGAATTGATTATTTTTATATTTCGTTTATAAATAAAGTTGACTTTAATAATATCGATATAAATTATATTCTAACTATGTTTTGTGAATAAAAATTCTTTTTTGTTTTTTTACTTCAACGGCCAATGAAAATCGAAAATTCGAAATTTTGCTATACAAAATATAACAACCCAATAATCAAATAATATTTTGGCAAAATATGTACTTCATTGTATGTAAGACATATATAACATTTAGATATTAAGAAAAGCTAAGAAAAGTATGCCAATTTACATTGCAGGTGGCCCAGTACCAACATGAGAGTATGTTGAAAATTAAAAATTGTTATCCTGACCTCCAACAGTATAAGATTCACATGAAATGTTAATCATTATCATAAAATAATGTATATAACTATCATGTCACGTTTTAAACCATTCGATTTATCAGAAGCACAAGATAACAAAATTCAAGGATATATTTATTGATTCGAATCATCAGATATACAATATTATAGTTTTATGTGGACTGAACATTTCCCAATATGTCCTATCATTCGGCCAGATCAGATTGTTTACTAAAGTATAATTTTCTACTTTACAAATCGCTCCAAAATCTATATGTAATAACTTAAAATTACTTGTAGAAAAATTTATTTTGTGTCAAATTAATTTTTCGATTATGATTTCTGTTGGCACTATGGTGTCAACAAAAGGTCTAAAACCAATGACAAAAAATGTACTATATATTCCGAGTTTATTGCCCATTTGAGTTACAAACAACATTTTCCATGAATTTAAGCTCATGGATTTCATTTTTAAAACTTTAAAAAATTCCATTAATATAGTGAAAAGTAAAACTGAAATAAATGCATAAGTATTCAACAGAATTGAGTTTAGTCGAAAAACAAGATCTAATATTAAGGAGAAAACTAATAAAATGTTATTCTAAAAATATTATACTACTATAAAATGATATACTTATTTCTATATTCTTATTATATACTTATATCCAATAATAAAATGTATATCACTAATTACAACTATTGTGAAACTCACAACTTTAAAATGCATTCTTCATGTTCTTCTAATGTTGGAATCAAAACTGCTGGTAGTTGTATAACAGGTTCAAAGTGAATTTCTGGTTCTGGATTATCTACTTCTTCATCTGCCTAAAAAATTGGTAAAGAAATTAAACATACTCATGAAAATTGCTAAAAATATATATTAAATAATTAAAACTTTTCTGAAAGAATTCCTCATGTGAAATATTTATTAATTCTTTCTGTTCCACATTAAATGGTGGCGAATCCAAACAGGATATGCAAAAAAGTGACTGATGATAAATGGAAGTCCTTGAACAAAATCAAAAGGGAGCAATATGTCAAAGAGATAATGTCAAGCTACACAGTCAAAACAAAATGCTCTGGTCTATGACCACTAACTCTTTGGGTATTCATTCATTGTGAAGATTTATATTGAGTATTATCTCTTGTATAAATATATATATAAAGACATAATATAGTGAAAAAATGATTTCCTTGAATACCTTAACAGTTTTTTTTTACAAAATTCTATGGAGATGTCAAGCAGATAGTTTATAAAAAATGACAGTGTTCTCATTTCATATTAACATATATATAATGTATACAGATTTAGTTATTAGGGGGAAATTTTTTACCAACTTATGCTTTTATTTATAGTATATGTGATCTTGCTAAGATTAATTTTCTAAAACTATCCAATATTTTTACTCCACAGCCAACAGCACAAGCACCAGATCAAATGCCTACCACAACAGCCACAGCTGCAAACAATATTATACCTGACAAAATTGTCATCAATTTCTTAGAAAACATAAGTTGTGTTAGAAATCTGGACAGTATAATGCTCCTCATAAATAATGAAAGCTTTCCACAACATTCTATTGCGTGTCACTCTCAGCAAAAGAGGTATTTAAACTGAGGGCCTATAAGGAGAAGGGACAAGTGCATATAAGAAAAACTAAATTGTCCACAAATTTCGAACAAATAGATTTGCCAATAAAAATTTTAGTGAAAATGCTGAACAAATGGTGTTCTTTAAAATTAGTTGGCACATGAAGTAATTCACAACTTAAAAATGCAATGAAAGAGAAGCAGACATTAACTTTGGAAGTTGCTTCTTCTATAGGTAATATGTTGAATAAGAATATGACCACAAAACTTATAGAATCATTGCACCATAGAATTGCTCAGTATTTACTGTTGACATCAGTGAATTCATCTACAATGTCTTCAATAGAGGCTTATGCTTCAATCATTGATGTACAATGATGTTCCTCTCAAATCTCCAGAGCTCATTGAAGCAGTTAATATTTCAGACCATGCAACAACTAGAAATTCAAGATATCTTATTATATTTCACTTTCCAAAAATCTAAACCAAATAAGTTGCTATCTCAGCTTTTGAAATCTTTACCAGTACTTCTTGTAAATATCACTATATTGTAAATATATGTAAGTTAATTGGACTGGCTTCTTTAAAATGCCTTCTTCCTATGAACAAGATGAAAAATTACACAATCAAGAATCAACAAAGACATCACAGCCATTAGAAATAATGGAAAAGCAAAGTCAGAAAGAAACATCAAAAGGCAAGCCAGCAAGGAAGAGAATGAAGGAAATATTCCTGAGATAGTACATCTTATCTCGGAACTAGTGAAGCAACATGACTTTGAGGCATAGGAGCGAAGTCAAACCAATGTGGTTGATCAAGTGGCATCCCATTGAAAGAATTCAGAAATATCCTATTGACAATCCACTGATTTTCATTTTAGATGCAGACATTGCTGTGAAACATTCAAATGAAAATTTTGAACCTCCATTTCAAACATATCTCGATCTGTATCACAAATAACAGTAGGGATAATTGATGGAATTTGCAGCATCAATGACATTGATGTGTTATGACCATGTGCAGCAGTATTGATAACAGACAGAATTTGCAATGCTTCGTTATTGACAGGCATCTTTTTTTGTAGGTAAATACAACATTTTTAGAAGGCAGTAGCAACATTGGTCATGAAGGCAGTTTTTGAAGTGATATTAATGTGATCTAATATTTGGCAAGTCTTGTTTCCAATGAACCAAAGATGCTGGCGGAGTAAAGCAGAGTCTTCTAATGGCACAACAAGATCTTTGCTCATTTTTGGAATTAACTCTGGTTTCACAAAACACACCCTAAATTGTTGAAGGAGCTTTGATTGTTGATCATGAAGATGTGCTAAGGGATCTGATGTTTGAAACATGATGACATATTGTTTAAGAAGTGTAAAGAAGTTAATTAAAGCCAATTTATCCAGGACACAAAACCAAAACGGACCGGAAGTAGAAGATGACCTAAAGAGATAGAGTAGAAACTAAATAAGTTATGTATTAATTAAACTAAATATGTTAATTATGTTTAGTTCCATTAAATTTTAAAGATAGTTATCCTCATAGAAGTGTAAAACCAACAAGGATTGTTTTTGACGATAGAAAAGGTACTCCTTTAGTTGTCTTCCTTGAAGCTCCTTTGTCTGTCATAGACTTTGCACATAGAAGAGGCCAAATTTCCCTAATTCATGTTTTAGTCTCAGTACTACAATTTTGTCTCTGCATGATATCCACAACTCGTAATATGTACAGGACCCTATCTTCCTCCTTCAAAAAGCGAAGTAAAAACAGATGTATGCATTTAATAACCACAATGTATCAATTGAAATATCATAGATTGATAACCATTGATGAGGAATATAATTTTCCGGAACACAATAAGAAATGAGTAGGTACTGTAATTTCAATGTAATTAATAAAATATAAATACAATATGTAATATAATATAAAGGCAACAATTATTGATAACCCTCCACCCCTTGGTATTGAATTTGTATTACAGTTTTGAATGATTCTGATAAGGATTCATTTGAACTAAAAAATACAGAAAAAAATCATGCCTGATTATAGATAAAAAAGCAGAAAATGTTTTGGACATAATTTTTTTTTAAATTTGCAGAGAATTGTAAAAAAATCACAAAAAACTGCAAAAATCGTAATGCGATTAAAATTGCAGCTGCTGGCAACATTGTCAATATAAATTGAAAAATTAAATCAAGATAATCAATATTTTAAAATAACTACAACAATACATTACAAACAAAGCATTAAGCAGATTTGAAAAATATTTTACTAAATCACCATGACATTTATCAGAGTGGCCACATGAAACACAAAACAAAATCCAGGTATATATTTATAAAAATTTGAGTAAAAATATTTTAATAAAAAAATTAATTTTTAATGCTTGGTAATACAAATTTTGGTCACTTTGTGTACATTATAAAAGGTACATTATTATTATTCTAAAATGTACAGCGCTAGAAAAAGTTCACTTATATTATTGGTGGAATTGATAATTAGGGCAAGCATTAAAACACCAATAAACAAAAAATAGAACTATTAAAATGCAAAAATCTGAGTATATGATTTAAAATCCAAGTATACATTTTAAAATCAGAGTATCTGTGTATATCCAACTATATGTTTCTAGTCTAAGTATATACTCAGGTTATAAGTACACCTGGCCACTCTTGTTTATCTGTGTCTGTAGGACTTTGAAAAAATCTTTCTGAGAGAGTTTAGACTAGTGTGTGTTGGAATCTATTAGTGATATTTCAAGTAATTTTCATTATGGCTTGGTTTATTTAACTATTCAGCAGTCTTAATATTATAAGTCTTGCCATGTTAGGTCATTATTATGTCAGATATATTTATAGATGCACATTTTTTTACTATGGTACAATAGTTGTCATCCTATCCACAGTAAACTATGTATCACAAAAAGTCAAATTAATTTATTTTTTGTCCAATTAGGATCTAGAGTTTTTTATTGAACTAGGTTATAAAAATGAATATATAGAACTATTATGGATTCACTAAAAGCAGACAGGAATTTACTTTTAAATTATAATATAAAACCAGAGGAAAATGCATGAGTTCCTGTGTCATTATTTACTTACCAACTTTTCAGATGTGGATTGGCTCAAATAATTTGTAAAAGTTTTAATATTTTAGAATCATCTCCTCTTAGTAAAAAAATCTTTTCCAGAACCTTCTGTCATTGTATAAAATAAAAACTCTAACCTTAATGAAAACTAGTAAAAACAGATATTATTAAATATAATAATAGCAGTCCAACATGTAATAAAATAAATGTAATACTAATAGAGCCAGGTGTAAAATATGCAATATTTTTCAAGGAACTGATAATATTAAAAATAAATTGTTGAAAACAAATTTAAAATAAATAATATAGGTGAATATACTGCCAAGAACTGTATATATATGCAATCATTAGTGTAAATGTAATAAACTATACACATAATTCAAAACAAAACATTTAGTAGCCAATAGAATTAATGGCTATAAATCTGACCTAACATGGCAAGACTACTAACATTGAGACTACCTAATATTTTAATAAACCAGGCCATAATGAAAATAATATGAAAGTAACACTAATATACCAACCCTTACAAATACACATTTACTCATACCCTGGTCAACTTGTACCAAACTGATATTTAAATTTTTATCCCATTTATTTAAAAACAAAGAAAATATATTTTTCTTTCAGAAGCATTGACTTGCTAAAAAGTAAAGAAAGAAAGTATAACTACAAAAAAACATGTAATTGGCCTTGGGCATCATAAGAAGGTAGAAAAGTTAAATTAAATGATTAGTGTAAAACATTCCTTACTTGATTGTATATATATACCAATCTGTATTAAAGCAAATCATAATTTAATCCTCCTTCATTGTATGTAAAGAAGGAATGCAAAATAAATTGTTCACAAACGGCTTCACATATATTATTGTAATGGATATAAATTAACTATAGTATAAGTTAACTAGGGTATGAGTTGACTAGACTTAGAGTATAAGGTATTGTGATACTACCCATATACTGGTTTAAAGATGAGACTCTACCAGGAAGATTTTTTTTAAATTTTTTATTATAATTTCAAGTCTTACAGGTCCCAATAAACATTATGATGATTTAGTAAAATATTTTTCAAATCTGCTTAATAATAATTTATTTATAATATATATTATACAAATTGTTGTAATAATTGTAAACTATTGATTTAATTTCTTTATTTATATTGATTGTATTTTAATTCAAATAGTAATTTTATGTTTTTTGATATAGTAACTTATGACCTGATAAAAAGAACAAGTTCTTGAAAATGCATTTGCATATAAATATATTTTTTTACATTTATTTTGAATGTTTTTATTTCTCCATGATTTTAGTAAATTCATTATTTTATAAAAGTATATTACTAGAAACCTTAAGATCTATTATACTAGTAATAACTTTGACTATATTGAAATGAATTTTTTGGTAATTGAGTTTACATTAAATTGATTTTACTTTGTCTTTATAAATGTTGCAGACCAATCTAGAATGCCAACCGATCTTAGATCGGTCCAACCAATCTGGAATATTAGATCGGTCCGACCATTCTTAGATCGGTCGACCAATCTCGAATAATTTTAAATCCCAGATCGGTTGGACAGATCTAGTATAAATTTTTAGTTTGTTC
>JAUZND010030958.1:0-22932 GCA_034780555.1 Coelogynopora nodosa
GTTTTCTTGAGTTTTTTCTAGGAAGTTGTACTCTTGTTATTTCCAGTTTTATTAATTCCTCTCCTTTGCCTTTTGTGCATCTTTTTTGTCGGTTTTCTTTGTTATATAGTTATCCTTTCTTTTGATTTTTAATTTAATATTTCTGATTTATTTCTTTACTTTTTGTCTGGTGAGCTGATTTTGCCTGATGGTTCCAATCAATTCTATTAAATATTATTAAAATATTACCTATGTTCAAGGAAACATATGTATATTGTGTTAACGTACAATATAACAATTGATAAGTAACACCCGAATTTTTGCCAGATTCGGATACTTACAAAAAATCTATTCATACTGCGTCCGATAAAATGACGCTTTAGTATGAATAGGATATTTAATCAACCATTTATTACATGTTGGAGATATATTATATAACAAAAATATTTTTGTAAAGTAATCAATGCAAGCTATTTTTACAATTAAACCGATGCTCATATTTTAAAATATTAATATTGAGCTCAAACTCTCAAATATACAATCCATCGCATTCTAGCGCGAATAGGCTTATTAAGAAACGTATAAGAAACGCTTAGATATCATATTAATATTATCTCACACTATATCTCTTTTGGGCTTCTAGACGGTACAGTCCTTCGAATCGTTGAGCACCGCTGTGTCGGGCATGCGCTACATCTCCCCTCCTCTTCAAACCGGGGGTGACGCGCGTCTGGGCACCACGACTACAGTGGTCGGACGGAGCGGGGGCGGGGGCGGTACACTCGGCGCTAATTCACTCAACTTTGGTGACAGTGGCACAGGATACGGCATAAAGCCATCGGTGTCCTGGAATGGACAGCAGCAGGCTCCACGAACCATTACAGAACTCTACGTCGGCTGCAACGACATGTCGGAGATGAACGCTAAGATAATTCGGCATCTGGTTGCGGCAACAGCATTCACCGGTAAGATAGCTTTGGAAGGCTATAATTCGATATAATTCGCTACAATAAGCCGCCTTCTTCCAACTTCAAAAATGAAACTGTTCATTTGGGGCAAATTTATGAATATTGACTTTTAATTACTCATTATTCTAGATTAAATAAGAACTCGATCTGCAGTACATTAATAATTAATTTATTGTACGATGTAAATTGCTATCAACTTAAGCATTGATTAAAAATATATATTGCATAGGTTCGCTGAATGTTATGCCGATAATGTAACATATTTTAATGACACAATAATAGAATTTGTAATCTGCGTAAAGGATTACAAAATGTCAATGTATAATAAATTATAAATGTGTCATTTAAGTAGTTATTTGTCCATTAATAATGAAAATAAAATAGTGGAAGTTGAAATTGGATATTTATATCCTTCTTGTAACTAAAATATAGATGACTAATGAGCAATTCCAAATACAAATTAACCTTCATGTTAATGCTTAAGCTGTAAATTTATATTATCAAAATATTGTTTATAAATTATGTTATTATAATACAATATTTAATTGGACACCTTTTTGAACTTCATACTTGTCGTTACCCTAAATAGGGTTGGCTCTAAAGCATAGAATAAAATAATGAATAGAATAAATTAGTTATATTCGTGCTATATGCTATAATTGGATCCTAATCACCGCTATTGATAGCTTAAAATTAGTTAATCCTTCAAATTAATCAATTAATTACAGCTGAATAGACTAAATAAAACATCCAATGTACATTCTTTATGATACTAGTTTATTATAGAATTACAAATTCTAGGCCATACCGTGTTACGAGCGAAGAAAAAAAGAGGGGCAACTTCAAAAACCTCCATAAAAGCGTAAAGTAAACTATGCGTGTTGCATTCAATAATCATTACTTTAGAATTGATCCAGCTTCCATGGGGAATATATTGGTATTGACAAGTTTGCCAATTTCTATGGCTAATTTCTATTGGGATTAGCTGTTGATATACATTGTCAATGTACGGCAATATTTCTTCTTACTGGACTCAGCTGCAGTACATCAATTGAATTTTGCCGATCGTTTCCAAATTTAACATCTTATTGACTTCGGCTATATTTTATTCCAGCTGTGTATAGTATACTTTATCTTTCTATCTCCCTCTCTATTCTCTAATTCATTACATTTGTATTATCTTTAAATTCATTCATTCATTCTTTATTTTTTCTATTTATATTTGTTTATCGTTTTTCGTTTTATTATCATTTCCATTTGGCAGATTTACTTTTTCTTGCATTACAACTATTGTTTTCCTTTCTCATTCGATCTATTCATTAACCACTATTATTAGACATTTTGAGATTATTTGGAAAAAATATATAAATTAATGCATTTATTCTATTTTCATGCATGATATTACTGAAATTAATTATATTACCTTTAATTTATTATATTTAAATCAAGTATTAATTTATTCGATTATTATGTTAGAGAATACTTATATAATTTCTATTATTATACAAATTAATAATAAATACTCTGTAATTTTTAGGAAATCGGTCTTCTCAAAGATTGAGTTATTGTTGGAATATATTTAATACGGGAAATTATTTACAGTTTTAACTCAAACTCGAATATACTATATTATGCAGATCGCAGCACGTCATTTGAATTATTGTTATTTTGATCTATTTTTATTGAATGCTTCATGATAATTTCATTGGTGCATTTTCTTGATTCATATTTCATTTAAACAAAACTCAATTGTGAATATTAAGTAATTACTTTTAACAAAAATATATACTTGTAAACCTTTTAAAATCATATAGCTACCGCAATCAAGAGTTTAAAGTTCGAGAATTTAAAATGTACATAAATAATAATCTTTACGACTGTGTTAATTTACTGTTTTTCGCTTAATTCTGCATATTACTATATTATGTCGAAATTATGGCATTTTTGTTACATAATGAAAAACTATATCACTATCAATAGAAGAATCACAGAAATTTTAATACTTTTTTAAATTCTATAATTTATTTTAATTATTTTATAGTATTTATTTATTTATTTATTTATATACTTAATTATTTATATACTTCATTATTTTAATCAAAACTATTTTAATACTTGTCATCTACTTCTCTGAAAATGTATAAACTATTCACGTGGGTTCCTTTTTCGTACTCTCGTGACATTTATTATAGGCAACAATTCGGAGATTGAAATGTAGCTTATTATGTCCGACTATGGCACATCTTGAAAACATATTTACGCAACACAAATAAAAAAAGACAACATACTTTTTTTATTGTAAATAATGTAGGTAATAAAAGTAATTTTAGTATTACATGTTTTCGAATAAAATTTTTTTAACAATTAACTTGAACTGTGCGTTTTTATTATGCATGAAATGAAACAAAGTTTAAATATCTTCATATTTCAATAAATTCATTAAAAAAAACGCTGTTTTAAAAAAATTGTCTATATACGTATTTCAACGAATATTGTAAAGTTACAAAAAATATACAGAAATAGCTAAATTCTCTATTTACAAACTAATTTTAAAATGTTATAAAAAGGACTTCTACTTCTAAAGTAATTTTTAATATTTGTGTTTTTTAAATATTATTTTATCATTAAATATCTTTATGTTGAATAGTTCATTATAATTTCACTTGATTAATATATATATTACGTAAGTAACACTTTTTGGGAAATAATTTATCATTTCAAAAATTATTTAGTTAATAATTATTTAAATATTTAAATTTAAAACAAATTATATATTATATTATATATTTAAATCTATATTTAATATAAAACAAATTAATAAATACTATAGATAAATAATAATTGGACAAATTATTCAAATCAATGTATTTACAAGAAACAGTTGTTATCGATTATAATTAACTCAATCAAATTTATTTGGAATTTATTTATAAATATAATTATTCAAATGTTATTTTAACAGCAAAAACAGTTCAGATAATTTTGAATACATTATTTGTATATTTTTAAGAGTAGTACCGATTTTTTTCATACATTCTGTAAATTTAAATTGTCCATAATATGTAAATTTGGATAATGTAAATTGTATTCATATTTCTCAATATGTTCAATATATTTAGTTTTAAATATCAATGTATAGGAATACTATACTTTCCTACATACAAATCAAAAACAAACAAGTGACGCATATAAGCATAATATATTTATAAATCATATATTATTATACTGCATGTAGAATTGCTTTAACTATTTATCTGTTATTAGATTGTCAGCTTATTTAGATTGTCATCTAAAATAATATATAGGCTGGTTCATTTATTCAATGCTAATATTTTTTGTTGCAACTATTTTGATAAACAAAATTAAATAATTAAATTGGATATTATGATTGAAAGACGACAACTTTGAATTTATTTACACTAAAGAAGTATTTAAAGTTATTTGAGTTTATTTGAGTTGAATATCCAATAATACCAAAAACAAAATTTTTAATTTTATGGCGCCTTACTATATGCATATGTACTGAATAGAAGTTTTTTTCTGAATATACAATTTCATTGAGAGTATGAATTCATCAATGCTCCAGACATTTGGTCTGTGATATAGTTCGTTATATAAGTAAAGTATTCTGTCAGTCTATTTATCTGCTGTACAAATTCAATAACAAACTAAAGATAATTGAAGTCAGATATACTTTCTGCTGTCGATTTACATAGAAGAGGGGCATTTTGTTAATTATATTTATCAGGAAAATCCATATATATATATATACATATTGTCAATTGTAAAAAATATTGAGTGGATTAAGTAACTATTTTTTGAGGGAATTATATGTGAGTGTTTAGTTAATTTACAACAACAAAATGTATTTATGCACGATAGAGAGTAAATTTGTGAATATTTGTTTTGTTTAAATAACCTGGCAATTTAACCGAGTCAATAAGATATATATATATATATTGGTAAATACAATTCATTGCATAGGGAATTAAAACGCAATTAGGTACAAGTATATAGATTAAAAAATATATAAAAACAAAATAGTTTTTTTCTGTGTTTTTATATTTCAATTTTTCTTGTAATATTTTAAAAATTAAACATTTAAAATAGTCATTTTTGAAATATTTTCTAAATATAATGTTTCGAGAGTAGATAACATAATCTTGACTTTGTTATTTAATGAAGATGACAAATTGAGAAGAACACTTTATGTGAAGCAACCGATTACTGTGTCTCACAAATTTTAAAGATTTATGTGCGAATTTGTTGAAAACCTCATACGTCATTAGAAATTCCTTCTAATCTAAAATAGTGAATCTGTCAAATAGTTGAATGGAATATTTGGTAGAATGATAAATATTTTGTGCTAAATATAGAATCATTAAAGTACCAGCCGGCTAAATTGCTTATTGCTCATATTAACATAAGATTAACATAAAAATCGTTAACAGTTTTTTATTAACTATATATACAATATAATAGAAATATATACATATACATATAATTATTTCTAAAATAATAGATAAGCATTGTCTACTCACATATGTTAAAGAATAAAAACGACAAATAAATGAGGCTTGATTAATTTCTATCTAAAAGAGGATATTAAATTAACCTTAATAAACTCAAAGATAATATAATTTACAGCAGTTACTCGGCTATTTACTTGATTATAAATAATTTTATGACCATTCTTGAACATGAGGTTGAAATCGTGGGCATATCCTTACCTCAAAAATAAAAGAAATGGTTATAGAAACAAAAAGAGGGAAGAAGAAAAGCAAGAATAAAAAGATGGGGAAAGATAGAAACAATAGGATGAAAAAGGTAAAACGTGTTATGAAAGGAAAATAAATGAAAAAATAAATATAGTAAACTATGGAGAGGAACATATCTTTCACATCTCGTATATACCTTGAAAGATTTCGGTAAAAACATTGAGTTATATCAATGACCCCCTAGTGTCGCATTGATATTTGCGCCTTCAATGAGTATAATGTAAAAAAATAAGATTTTAAAATTATCGACGATTTATTGGATGAAACAATTATACGTATATTTATTTTTTGTTACCATGCATACCGACATAAGGCATATCAAATGTATTTCGAATTAAACTGATATCATACTTTATTTTTAATTATATAAGAATGTCAATTGGTGAAAAACCAATTGGTACACATCCTGCTTGCCATAGCCCAATGACCCATTATTGACTTCTTCTCATCAAATCACGGATATAAAGATTTTCAATGTTTAAAAAATTTAACGAATAGCTTTATTTATTTTACAATTTATTAGTATAAGTATGCATTTTTTTGTATTTTTATAATGCCATTCAATTGCTAAAAACAGAACAGATATTATAAATTTAAAAAATATGTATAAAGTACATTAATAAATGTTTTAAATTTCATTTAAACATCGAGAACATGCTATAAACTAAAATTACTTAGGCGTAATCTATTTTAAAATGATAACTGCGCAATGTTTTTTAAAATATGACAGCAATATTAAAAAAGTAGTTTAATAGTTCTAATGAAGTTTTTGTTATACTAGAATGATTTTAAAAACAGCTCCTATCAATCTATTATCTATTTCATAAACAAATATTTTAAACTGTCTCAACATTGTACAATTGTCCTGAATGTAAAGAACAATTAAACAGGTGCTCAATTACAATTCACATTACACGCGAATTCCATTAAAATTTCCTTCATCTTCATTTCGTGGATTGTATACAGTATAACTACATATCAATATATATATATACCTATAGTGAAAAAGAAGAGCTCACGCTTTTGTGAAGAGAAGGAAAATCTCACAGTGTTTTTTTTTAAAACAACATCAGTAAACTCATTGAAAGATAGACTGGAAAATAAACTGATTTTGAAAACGTAATTAAACCTGACGTGCGCGCATTAAATGCATCTTTTATAACAATTATTTTCTTTTTATAATATCATCGCATCCATATTAACAGTAAGATGACTTTGAACATATCTGAAATAGTTCTTTCATTTTATTTAATAATTGAAAACAAAATTAAATGTGTTTAACCCTTTTATCATTAATTAATCGAAACTGTGCATATAAATCTAAACATTCTGCAGTCGAGAAAGTCATTTTATGATTGTTAAAGAAAATATAACATTCTCTATTAAAAATAACCGAATTTTATTTTTATGTCGCATATTTCAGAGAAACTTAAATACAAATAAATAAAAATCCAAGTACGACATACACTTCAAGATATGTTTTTGTTTTGTTTTTTTACATTGCATGTCATATTATAAAATGATTAATATTATTATAAAATGATTAAAATTATTATAAAATGATTAATATTATTATAAAATTATTAATATTATTGTAAGTACTATTAATTAACCATAACTAAATATGTTAATAATTGTATTAAAACTAAATTAACACATGTAGACAATTCTCAACGGGTTGATGCACTGGAGTACTTTAACCAGTGAAGATATTATATGCACATAATATTAATAGTGGGTTTCAATTTCTGAAGTGCTGTTACTAATAATATGATATTACTTTTACGGTGTAAATATAAACGATTTTATAGAATAAAACTGCATTTTATTAAGAATAATTATCCCCAATAGTATGAAATACTGTAGTTATCAAAGAATTAAACATTATTTTTAAAACCTATTCATTGGCTAAATATTCATCAACTATTTGTGCTGCTATAAAAACATTGTCACTCGTTTGGCTTGCTTCAATAGTTCTTTTAGGTTTTTGTTATTTGTAAACTCTACTTTCATATACATTTTAACCCTATTCCATAGTTCAGCCACCTGACTATTTTCAATTTTCTGCCTGACTATAGTCACGACACTTGGTATATAGGTACAATAGTACGTTTTCTACACAATTGTGCATGATTTAGCTATTGAATTCAACAGCATATCTATACCGTAGGGGAGACGGATTCCGCCCTCCTCTAACATTTTCATTGCCATTTTTAAATCAAACAAACGGAGGAACATAAGCTACCGTGTCTTTTATTAAAATTAAGTTTTGCAACATTTAAGCATCACATTCATAGTCAGTCAAACACCCTTTAGAATGTTTAGTGATCTCAAAAATAGGCTATTTCGTAAATTTCGTTATAGTAAAACGAAAGTCGAATATTGTTGCAATCTAATTATCTTCCGTTTGCAATATTGTTTCATGAACCAACCTGCAATTCTGACATTTTTCTGAACCTTCTGAATTGACAATTTACAATTTACAATGCCATTTTGTGGTCTATACAGAGGGCCATCTCGTACACCCGTCATGATATTTTATTATTATTTTAATTAATTAAAATGCTGTTGAATTCAGTTGCTACACCATGCACATTTGTGTACAAATGTACTAATTTACCTATGTATCAAGTGTCATGACTCTAGTTAGATGGAAATTGAAAAAATATTAGGAGGGCTGAATATGGAAGCATCGATCCCACAAAATGGAAGCGCTCAAAATCCCGGAATGAATAGGGCTATAACTTATATATAAATATTGTACACAAATTACAAAAATCCAAGAAAATTCTTGCAGCAAGCCAAAAGAGTTGCAAAAAAAGTTTTTATATAGCACTAGAAATAGTTTCTATATATTTAGTCATTAGATACTTTTTTTAAATATTGTATAATTGTTTAGGAACTACCTAATAATAGTGTATCGATATTATAAACTAAATTTTTCCAGGCAGTATGTTTTACAATAGCAACGACAATTAACAATTACAATAACAGTTTATAGCTGTTTTCTTCTAATTCAAAGAATATTTTGATTAGTAGTTATTAAGTAGTATACTTCTTTTAGTTTTAACTACTATAAAAGAGTAAAATATAATATGAGGTAAATATTATAATAAATATCAAAAATATAAAATACTCTCTTTATATTTCCTAATTCAGCATAACTTTATTAATTGTTTTAATATATTATGTAAGGTTTTAATTTACTAACTGATTGGATCCAAATATATTGAAAATAAATATTACTGTGGCTTACTATTCGTTAATAAATCTTACAAACTAGACCACCTACGGGTACTAGACCACTTTCCACGGATACTAGACCACCCACGGGTACTAGACCACTATCCACGTGTACTGGACCACTTTTCATGAGTACTAGACCTATTTTCACGGGTGATAGACCACTTTCCACGGTTACCAGACCACTTTCCACGGGTACTATACCACTTTCCACGGTGACTAGACCACTTTCCACAGTTACTAGACCACTTTCTATGGGTACTAGACTACTTTCCATGGGTACTAGACTACTTTCCATGGGTACTAAACCACTTTCTGCAGTTACTAAACCACTTTCCATGGGTACTAAACTACTCTCCATGGGTATTAGACCACTTTCCATGGGTACTAGACCACTTTCCACAGGTAATAGATCACTTTCCATGGGTACTAGACCACTTTCAAATTATTTATAATATCATCAGTATTATTTGATGTATACTGTTATAATTATATGTTTTAATAATTTATTAAATATTGGTACAAATGATGTAAACTGGGTACAATCAAAAATAAAAATGTATTGATTATATTTAAAATAATATTGCTAATTACATTATATAAACAAGGACTTTTTAGTAATTTATTCGATATTTAACATTACTTTCATAACTTTGAATAGAAGATATTACCTTTGATGACATTTTTTATATCATTCCCGTAGATAGCTTGTTTCTTAAGGAGCAGCAAAAAAGTAAAAGGGCGATAATTAATAGTTTAGAAGTTCGCATTGTTTTTCCGAATACGTTCAGAATGTATCACCATCTACATGTTTTCTTCAGTTGGTTTATATTTTTTCAAATACAAAACCAACCACGACTATTTAATACATTTATACTGTAACTGTTTTTTATCAGTACACACATATTTATAAAGTTTTATAATATATATATGTTTGCCACTTTTTTCATATCTAAATGTATCTATATTACATATAAGTAACCACAACAACCAAAATTATTTTTAATTGTTTCAAGTTGAGCTTGACAACACAAGTCTAATTATTATCTACAATGTTACGTATTTTTCCATATCATAATTAACAGTTTAAGCAACTACAAATTATTATACAAAACACAGTACTTTTGCTAAATAAAAACTTTAATATATAATATTCATAAATTCTTTCAGGTCGACTTCTTCGAATCAATCAAATAGATTTCAAGATCGAAGACCTGGTTATATGGCTCAGTTTTGCCCTACATTGGCCGTACCATGCGGCATGGCTGGTTCTCTACATGGAAGAACAGTACGACAAGCTCGACAAACGCGTCACACTGGGTCAGGTATACGACCGAGTGCTCACCAAGATATCTAAGAGTCAAGGTCACCTCCGGTCTCTCACGACAGACGATCGAGATGCTCAACGGCTAGACTCCTTCATTAGACGGGAAGCTGGACATGTTCTCACTGTGGGAGAGCTGCGACATCTGATCTCCTGTTCGACCTTCATGAATCCCTACTTGAGACATTGTATACGAGGTTAGTGGTAGGCCCTATGGTTTGTTAATGTTTTTAAATGTGTAGTTATTTAATTTAATAATATTAGTTAATATTTATTGGATGTAAGTCATTTCAACTAAGTTAATTTCAATTATTAATTTAAAAAAGCCGGTATTGCAAAAAATAATTTTTGTATTATAAGGTATTCTACAATAGTCTATTGTATCTATTGTATATTTTCTAATTTATTATATTTTTCGTCTAAATTTGAAAAGCCACTACTGTTTACACACATTATACTAGTGTAAATTTGAATTAGTTTACTAATGCCAAGAGTTATTGTATATAAAATGAAAAAAAAATGAAAAAAATTTAGAGATATTTATAATATCCTCGTTTTTTGTAAGTATGCACTTTGTGTACGTATATCAAAAAGGCGTCATGAAATAGTAGAAACACAGTTTTGATGATGCAATGTATCTAGGCTTCTTAATGGATAAAACGTACAAATTATTTATTTGTTTGATTTATGGATAAAAAATATATAATTAGTGCAGTCAGTATAAAGGGGAAACGAAACGTCAGTATATGATCAATTTAATACAGCATAATAATTTAATTCAAATAAAAACACAACTTTTTTTTTATAATTTGTTTGCAAAACAAGGTTTTGGTTACAAACCTTTTTCGAGCAACGCATTTATTTAATAATATTAAACAAATATGATATAAACATATTTGATTAATAACATTTGGTATGAAAAGACAACATTGAATGAGTTTACTCATGAATACTGAGGACTAATAGAAGTCAATTAACGAATGCCATTAATTAATTTAAGCAGATTATTTTTTTATAAACCAATAATATAGGTTGTCGTTGATATTTAATTTTGACAAATACTTATTAATAAAACGAACAATAATGATTTTGGAAGTGTTCCCTATCTTTGTAATTCGAATGGTTTTATAAATGTAACATTGTAAACTCTCCAAATAGTTTAATGTTTTATTTTCTTCGTTTTAATAATCATAATAAAAAGGTATAACTTAATTAATTAATACTTAACGTCAAATTATTTCAAAGAACAATATAGGCCTATGCATATATATAGTATAACAACATTATTCAACATATCGAACACCGATATATAATACCGAACACTACTTTACATATATATTACATTATTTTTTATTTTTTTATATTTATAAAATATTATTAAAATTAAAAATATGTTTAATTATTTATTTTAATTTTTTACCAAATTTACATCATGTTATCATGTAACATCTCACCATTGCCATGATGAATCAACAACAACCAATATTATTAGTTTGGAATTTAACCATTTTTCAGTTGGTAAATTGCATTCCTTGACTTATTTCTATTATTCCTTATTATCACTTAAATTAACTGAGTATAATCATTCACATTTTGTTAGTTGGTAATGTTTATATTGTATTTATTAATATTACATTTTTGTTTCGCTCGGGTTGGGTATTCGACCGAAGCCATGGTCGATAGAAAAAACGTTCCATGAAATGATTGTGTTTTTATTTAAATTAAATAACATGTTATATGTTAATCGCTCAATATTTTTATTGAACCTTAATATAGTTATACCTTATTATGATAATAGAGAAAATAAAACAAAATCTGTTTCTGCAAGAAAAAACTGAATTTATAAAATTGAAAGTAGAAATAGTAATAAAACAAAAAATACGCGCCAACAAAACCTATATGAAATAGTTGTCAATGCAAAACTGAGTGCTATTCTTATATAAATGTTTTAAATAGTTATAACTATTGAATATATCTGAAATATTTAAACAAATTACATATTTTCTTATATTTTATTTAGGATACATAACACAGTTAACAAAGTTAAATAAAAAATAAATAAAAAAACATATATAATTATTTGCACACCTAGCTGCAAAACATAATAATAATAAAATATAATTGTAATTGTAATTCCTTATCTTAGAAACTTTTGTAAATAATACTTATAATAAAAATTCATTTGTGGAACTCGGAATATAATTAGGATTGTTTGATATCTCCAGAAAATGTTGGCTTCAAAGTTAAATTATGGTGGATTTCATTATCAACGTAAATAAATAAAATACGAATTCCACATTTTTATGTTTTCTAAGACTACTCATAGAATACGTTATTCTATAATTTAATTATAATTAGGAATAAATCAGCTGATCGAAACTATCAGTATTATAGTTTGTATGCGTCCATAAATGCCATGTAAGTTTTAGTAGCTAACGCATATCAAAAAAGATATTGCTAACTGTTTTAGTAGATTAATTCCACAAAATGCTATGCTTTACCTATATACTATAATTTATTATTCTTTTTGACTTGTAATCGAATAAATATTTCTTAACAAAAGTCAATACGTTATCGTTGCGTTGGTGTGAACAGGTTTTTAATTAATTATTTTCTTTATTGTGTTACTTAAATCAGTAGAAATCCAGTGTATTATTTTATGTTATGGATTTGTTCATTAAACGTAAAATTATATCAAGGATCTTATGATTATAAAAGCCTGAAATTATATACAATAATACGAGTATGTAGGTCGTACGAAACAATTTCAACTGAAATAAATATATTCATATTATTTATGTATATGTTACGTATCAAATTATGTATATTATGCCTATATGTACCAGCTGTATAAATTGGATGTACTCTCTAAGCCGTCGGGTGGCAATACTTTTATGGGTGGAAAAAACCCTTGTTTACCCAATTACGCTATATTTACTGAAAAACTATCTACAGTGCTCCCAGCGTTTTTATAACCATTTTTTGCCTTTCTAGTGTGGCTTGGGTAATATTTCATCGCCATGTCAAGTGGGTCTAAATAATATAGCAGCACATGCAAACTCCACGTTATGTTGTGTTTGGCTGATTTTAAAACTGCCTGGATCCCACTATTATAAGACTGTACACCTTATATACGTGTGCCAGTTGAGAAATGAGAGTTTTATTATTTGCAGTGAGTTAACAAAACGTGTTAGCAATTATTATATAACATGTGAACACGTGTTTTAATAATTTACGGATTATATAGAAAAATCCATACTAATGATATTCAAAGTTTAATCCTGCTAATATGTAGATACTGTTAATAATTGAACTAATATACTTTAATTCAATTTTACAACAACGGCTGAAAAGTGTAGTTATTTTTATTTATAGATTTTTCAAGGAAGACATATTGTTGGAAATATGTTCCAAGCCAATGGAAACTAAGCAAAAGTCTTACCTACATATATATGAAATAATTAATTTATTTTATATTGAGATATTTTACAAATACATAATTATATAAAGATACAAAATATGTAAATATACTACATACATTACACACATTATGTAGATATTGTATATGTCGATATCCGTATATATATCTAATATAATATAAAAAGATCCACCTCATTTTCCCCTTTTACTACTCAGATTACCTATGTATTGCTTATAGTACAGCGCAATATTTGGCTAAATAAATTTAAATTAATGTTTCTAATTTATTGTCGAATAACCAAATTCCGGACACGTTTTCACATATTGTTATCGTGATACAAACCGATAATAATGGGCAGACAATCTTTCTTGATAGACCCAGGTTCGATGTATATATCCTATAAAATCAATACAGTAATCCGAAAATAAATGTGTTTCTTTGCAATCGTTGTAGGAAACATAGAAAAATGCTAATTTTCAAATATAAATATATACAATAAATATGGGCCAGACTGGGAGATCAGTGTCGAATGGATTATAGGGTCACCGTAGTGATAGTAAACGAAAAAATTAGGAATTAATACAAATATAAAAACTGTACATCTTTTAAAAGGATATATCATTTCGGATATTCAATCATAATTTTCAATTCCAATAAAAGTGAAGCGTTGATGAGCAGATTTTTTATCAAAATATATATATATGGACTGATTGAAGACCATACATCCTACAGGAACGATGAAGATACATTATTATTTATAGTTGAATATGTCTACTATGCAATTTGATGATTGAGTTAAACACTGTTTTTCACTAAATTATTAATTTATCTTCACTTTGTAATTTGTCAGTATTATTGATTATCGTGATCGAGTTATTATATATATATAATGCATGCATGCATCCTTAATATCAGAAAAATCTAAAATTTGTACATTATTTTGTTTCAAGTTATTTAGGAAATTATTTTATTCTGTCGTATTCATAAAAACCGAAAAGGTAATGAAAAGTTGATGTAGGTCTTTTTTTAAAATTCTATATTATTCGTTTTTTTCATTGTTTGTACATTTTGTATAACATGTGTACCATAAGAAACTATTAATTATATACATATATATATATATCTACCAATTTACGTTTTGGGTGCGCCATATTGGCAGTAACGTTCAATAAAATAAATTCATAATAAAATTTAAATTTAAATAAAAAATATATATAAAATATAATTTAAAAAATTGTAATTTAATATTAGTCTATATGCAATACATTTCTTAACAATTCAGATATTATCTATTTTAGCCATTTTTTATTTATTTTATTTGAATTATTATTTGCAATTTATTCCAGATATCGTGAAGAACAAGTCTGCCATTACTCCAAAGTTTCAGAAGAAAGGTCCAGAACTCATGAGTGAGCTGAATATATTTCTTTTAAACTAGTTTTATTTAAAAATGCACTATTGTTACTGATTGTTCAGACAATACATATTAATTAATATGGTGAAATGTGACAATAAATAATATGATTATACATAATAATGACTTTTAAATCGACAGCCATCAGTATATGCTTGTCGTAAACTTTTTTTTAACATTTAGATATTTGTTTGTTATGAATATTATATGATTAAAAATTCCATTTATATATAATCTCTGTATACATTGTTTGTTTTCAGCCATAGTCAAATACATTCATTTATTTATTTATTTCGCAGAAAGTTACAAAAACGTATTTCGAAAAAAAATATTATACTTACAAAATATTTTAATGTAGCGATTGTCAATCACACCGACAGTGATAAAGACACACTTTTTACATTTTAAATGTTTAGATATTTGCAAAACTGTTTTAGAATATAAATTAAACATTTATCTATTTCCAGAAGGGCATTTCATCGTTTTTAGTCAATGCAACAAGACCAGAATGTTTCGTATAAGAAAATTATATTTATTTTATTTACATTTGATTAATAAACAGATACGATTCTTTGTTTTTTAAATTATTCATATTTTAAATATGCTTTTTAATTTTTAATCAGATTGTGTATCCTATCTACAGAATTCCTTACTATTGTAAGTGTTCACTGGTATAATTTATATATTCGCTAAACAACTTATGGAAATATTTCACTATAAGGGGGTAAATACGTTGCCTTGCCGTCCGTCACCACTAAGGTATACAAAAAAGTGACGTATATAAACATACACGATTATCGACAAATGTTTCATTGAGAGCAATCCACGTGAATCCTTGTTTTCTCTCTCTACAAACATCTGCAGTGGACCACGAGCCGGGAACAATATCCGACTGTGTGTCTCCAATGTCCGCTAAACAGAGCTTCAACTGGCACCAAAATCGGCCGCCGTCCAGCGCTGATATCCCCAAAACACCCTCCACAATCCGCCGCTGTCTTGTCAAGTTGAAAGTGAATATTGATATTTATTTATTTGCCCTATTCTCTTTTATATTTTTAACAGAGTAATTTATGAAAATCGTATTAATAATATTTAAAACTAAGTTAGCGGTCATTTATATGGAATTATGAGTCATCATTTTTTAATACGCTTAAATTTGTATGGATGGACCAAACAGTTGTATAATAATTTAGTAAATTCAAAACATAAAAAAGATTATGTCGCTCAATGCTCTATATTAATGGTTTTTCGTTGCCACAGGATATAAAAATAAATATATTATGTAAGCGTAAAATACGAAATTAAAAATGATCTCTCATTGTTACTACCTCCTCATATAAGTCATACAAAATTTAGCAGAGAGGTTCGATTTAAAGTTAGTCAAAATTATCACAAATTTTGAAGAATCCTCACTAACTATAGTAACGTCAACACACTTCCGTTAAAAAAATCAGCATTAGTTTTTAACATAGTGTATTAATAATTCCATACGTTTCAATACATTTTCCCATCAGGACGGATACCCAGGAAAGAATCTGTCCCAGCTAACCATAGAAGAGGTGTGGGATATGCTGACAAAAATAGAAGGGTTGTCCGACAATCGCCTGGGAGATTACCAAGCCAGGCTCAAGGAGCTCAACATAACCGGACTTGTCCTCAGCGTCTGCGACATGGACCAACTGCGACCGGAACTGAATATGAGCTTTGGCGACTGGCAATTGTTTCACACGCTAATCAATCACCTCAGAAATGTCGAGTCTCTTCACGAAGAATCCACCAGCATCGGAAAGGACACTAACGAGGTGGGGGATATAGCCGACTTAGCCGCGGCGCTTTGCACACGTCTGGACATCGCGCCTACTGGTGAACTACGCGACGGTACACTGGACGGAATCGATGGAGGCCGAGGTACCGAGGATCGCGACACGGGCGACATTGAAGATGACGAAGATGCCACAGATGACGCCATATGGAAGAAGAAGCGACGCGTGCGACGCAATCGGGTAATTACCCGCGAGGAGAGTGAGGAGAGCAGCACAGCCCTTCTGTTGAGTCAACAGCCACCCCAACCGCTGCCTCAAATGATTACACCGATAGCTACGTTGTCCTCAGGTGCGCCCTTCTCATACATCAGGCAGCCCTTTATTGCACCTGGTTTCCCCCCGGCGGACATCTACGGACAGACCGCAGTCCAACTACAGCCATTCTATCACACACAACCAATCCAGGCGATCGCGACACATCATCACCAACATCGCAGTCGATCCCATCGTGATGGCAATTATAACTCATCCGGTGGCCGCCATTCAAGTACTGATGGTGGGCCAGGTCGGCATCGGAACAGCCATTCTCGGCATTTAAAGCACAACGCAACCGGTGGAGTTGATAACGCTTATGTGCCGTACAAAGAAACTACATTGGGTCCCCAAGCAATCACTGTAAGCCACACAATGGAATACCAGCGTTCTAGTACACTGCCAGTAGGATCTCAGAATCAACAACATTTTAGTCACTCGTCACGATCAAAAACAATTGAAACTACTGGTGAAGTATCTAGTAAAAGAATGATTTCTGTTAATAATCCTTCAAAATCTGGACGAATTCATCCCCGTTGTGGTCAACACACTTCAGACTTAGGCGAGACAGTGGCTTTACTAGTAACGGAAAAGCGTCCACGTGGTAAACATCAACGCCAGGACGGTGTGGATGGAGCAGTTGATTCTGGCTCCCATACAGATCAGGGATCTAACTATCAACGACGAAGAAAGCTTAAGTTAATTCGATCTCTTTCCCACAGTCGTGAACGGATGCATTTATCGAACACAGCCGAGAATAGCTTATATACCAGCAGCAACAGCACCAAGGACAGAAAAGCGCTCAACTACAAGTCCGATGCTTCTGATTATCGCCGATACATTCCTGTTTACTATGAGCAGGGCTGCGAGGACGAGTGGGACTCCGAGGATGAGGGGTGCGAGGGTGGCAACTGCACCTGCGAGTACTGGTACAGGCTGGAGCGTGAGGGCAAGCTGGTCGCAAGTGAGCCAGCGTCACGTGTTGCCTCTCGACCAATCACCTCACCGGAAGGCTCCGATGACGGCGGCAGGGATGACGGTGAGGCTGGTCAGGAGGATGAAGTCGAAGCTCCCATAGTTCCCGAGGTATCCAATGGCAACAGGAGGAAAACAAAATCACCTCGATCGCACAATGCAGGATTGATGACAAGATCGGCGGAAGCTGCCAGGAATAAGGATGATGATACAAACACCTGTCAAGTGTAGTGGCGGTTGATGAACCTTATATATATATATATATTGCACTGGTTGTCATGGCATTCCACCCTTTTGTGTTTGATCGCTCTATTTTCAAATTATGCTCAAATGTTGACTTACTAGTTGAGTGCTAGATAACTGCGGCTACAATTAACTTGTTGTATTTTACACCTGTAGAAGATAACCCACATTTTCATACATTTGACTCTGGTAGTGAGTCTCCCAATAGCATATTATATTTTTGAACATATTTTACAACAGTATCACAATTTTATCATATGTTTTTATTCTGAAATTAATTCCTTAAATATCTAATCAGCATCATTTTCTCTTTTTAATTACATATATGTAACAACCAATAATTTGGTTTTGAGGTATTTATATCCACCCACTAATAGACAATGAATCTTTCTATATCATTTTAGAGATATAGCATACTTGACTATTTTACATGTGCAAACATGCTTCAATTCAGTAATTGTCTCTAAACAGCAAGTTTTAATTTTATTTGTTTAAAATGTTTCAAATATAATTGTTAACAAAATTTCTAATTAAATTTGTATATAAATTTCTTTCAGTTTGAAGAGTATCATGTGCAATGAATACTTTTTAGTTTGATAGCATTCTGTTATATCCTCATGACATATACAATATGTATAATTGTATTTTCAAAAGACGTAACAATTGAACTATACGTATACATTAAAAAATATATATACACATTCAAATTTCCCGCTCATTGCTTCACTGAGGCACTCAGATCCTGTTTACAACCAAATCCATAATATGTTATTAATTAATATTGCTTATATATATTGTATATAGACGATTATACTGTGATGAGTATGCTAAACACTATTTGCATAAATGGTTTTGGTCTTCTTATCTAATTCATAACCATCAATTATTTCAAGACAATTACAGGAAATACATGCGCTTTCATTAAAATATTTATTGAAACTAAATATTTTTTAATATATCATATATATTAGTGACATATTTCAAACAAACGTCAATGATTATAACTTATACAGCTCGGGATTTTTATATTAACGAATCTGATTAAATAAAGATTTAGTTATAATACTTAATCTACGTTATTTTAAACTAATACCACACAGATTATCCATATTATTTAAAATATTCTTATAAATTTACAATCATTAGATAATATTTTATATAAATTAGCAAACTGGTAGGCGGAGCTATATATATAATAATAATAATATATCTTTTATAGATATCGGACTTGACCATCTATGCATCAGTGTTTTACAAATTTACTTTTTTATAAATATTATGAATATTTAATTCATATATGTGTGTTGTTGCATATTACCTCTCAAAATGCTATTTAATTCATTGTGTTCTGTCTTGCCCGCATGAATTGGTTTTTCATTCTAGTGCATATGGCTATCACAATTAAATTGGTGCAAGTAAATGTTTATGTAAATAAATAACCAATTGTTGACTTGTTGACAAACAAACTTGACATCGTAACTTTTTGAAACATAACACCGCTGAAATATATTATATAGGTTCCATAGAAGTTTTACAAATATGTATAGACTAATTGTTTAAGGTTAAAATTTCAAGCGATCTTAATTATTTATATAGTGGTTACTATACTGGTTACAATACTGTGTCATTTCAAATGGTGAATGAATTTCTCTGATATTGTAACATTTGCACACTTAAATAATTTTTTTATCTGTTATTCACAATGGATATAATGTTGTATTAAATGTATTATTGCGTTCGATTGTGATATTATTTAAAAGTAAACATATGTTTAAGTGATCTTATTTTTAGTTAAACTTGTCATTTAAATAAACAGAAAAAAAATAAACTGAAAAACGAATCTGAATAATTCGCATATATTCCTTTAAATGCTAAAATAAATATATATCATATATTATATATATTAATACTTAAATCTATTTTCATTGACAAAAGTAATTAAATGTACAATGCACATATAATATGGTTCTATATCACTCTCCTGAATTTAGTTTCGTGATATCTATTGGCAGATTGGACATGCAACTCCATTTGCATATATATACTAGCGCCTTTTATTGAGATCATTATTGTTATTTTTATTCTTTTGTAACATTATTATAATTAATACGTATACATTTATTATATATAAACATTACATATACATCACAACTCTGTTATACCATATATATTTTATTATTGTCCGCTAATTCTCTCAACTGTTAAAATATATGTATATTGATCTACAAAATGTACTAAAAGTTCCATATTAATATTTCTGGATTTCAAAATCCCATTTAATAGATGATTGTTTAGCTTATTATTTTACTTCTTACAGTTAAATAATATATAGAATGATATATACGTGATCTATAAAAATGTATCATTATAAAATGTAAATATAATGTGTGTTTATGTTCTTCCGAAATTTACTTTCTGAAAATATAATAACAATATTTTATGTTTTGGGGAAATAAATTTACAACTAATAACGTATTTTTTATCACAAGAACGCGACTAAAACGAGAGAATAGCTTATTTATAACTTAGATAAAAAGGAATTTAAAATTAGAAATATAATTCAAATATGTACAATATGTAGCTATACAAATTGAATATTAACAAATTATTTGATAGTACAGGTAAAATTTAAATAAAATACGAATATGGAAAATATGCCTTGAGAAAATTACAATTTCACATCGTAAATTACCAGTATCCGTATTCGTTATAATAAATACGACAGTAAAAAATTAACAATAGCAAAATATCCTTACTTAGTTTCATTAAAAACAATCACGTAATGACGAATAAATAATAGGAAAAGTAAATTTCATATAATTTTAAAGTGCGTTATTCTCATGTTTTAGTCCCCCATGCTTTATAATAATATTTAAATAATTTTACACGTGAAAAAATAAAATATATAAATAATGGACAAAAAGAAATAAAAGATAAACTTTTGTATATATAAATATAATTATAACAATGATAAAGATAAAGATAAAGATTGCTTTAAAATACATCTTGAATAAAGTATACAAACTAATTTACATTTTATTTATGCTATAAATATGCTATTCGTGTAAGAGCTGATTTAACGAGTAAATGTAAAATCACATACTGATTAATTAACACTGAATAATTATTAAAGATCATGAATTCACATCAATTTAGCATAAAAAAACAAAATAAGACAACATTCGATATTTCACCACAATATTTTATCATCAACGATAATATATTAGTGCTAATATGATCATATATTCTTCGTGGTGAATAAATTAATAATTATGCAGTCGGAACACTAAAAAGTACAACATAGAATAATGTAATAATGCTTCTTATTTGTAGTTAATAATTAATTTGTTTGCGTGTAAAATATCAAAATATATATAGATATTTTAGTATAAAATGACATTAATGAAAGTAAATTATTATTTAGTTATTACATTAGAAATAAATTAAGTAAATAATGTTTAATTTATCTAAATAAAATTTCATTTCACTTTATAATAACTATCCTGGTGAGCAGTACTTTTCGATTTTTCTATTTATAAACAAAGTTTTTTTTTTAAAAGATAAATTAAACATTATTTACTTAATTCATTTAAAGAATAATATAATAAATTACATTATAACGTTCATTTAAACACACTGTTGTTTAAATATATTGTCTAATTTAAAGATAATGAGATGACCCGTGTCTTATACACTCTTAATAAATATGTACCTTATGATGTACTAAATATGTACTATATGTAACATAGTACAACATGTAGGCCTACTACCTTTTTGTACATGTGAGATTTCTAAATTGCTGTTCTTTTCAGATACGATCACATGGTTATTTAATTATAATACTACTAAATCCTTTTTCATATCACTTCACTTTCTATAATGAAAAAATGGTATTATATATATATTTTTTATATTTATTAAATGTATGTACAATTTTATGTATACATAAAATTGTACATACATTTAATAAATTTTTCACTATAGTGTGAAACAGTTTCATTGTATTTACTAAATAACAATTTAGTTTTAAATAAATCTCTGAAATCTATATATTTATTGTTTAGTAATTATTATAATATTTTCTGATATTTATTAAAAACAATAATCATTCCTATTATTTATTGTATGATCAATTTATTAATATGCAAATCAGAAGTATTATATATTTATCGTTCTAATTTTCATAAGGAGTTGACTGAGTAAGCTATTCGTAAGATCGTAAGTACAGTGAAACCCCGTTTACGGCCACCCCTCTTAAGCGGCCACCTCTTTTAACGGTCACGCATAAAAAGTCCCTGCCGAATTCCTATCTAAATACATTGAATCCAACCCCTCTTAAGCGGCCACCCCGTTTAACGACCAGCGGCCAAAAATATTCTGACCCTCAAATTAAAATAACTCATTAAACGGGCAGTTTTACATTTTTTTAAATTTGACAGGCATACATAGATTTGAAAATTAATGTACATAGATACAATATTAAAATAATATAGAAAACACATTGTTGCGTAC
>JAUZND010030969.1:2618-22931 GCA_034780555.1 Coelogynopora nodosa
CACTTGGTACACACATGTGTCTCCTTCACATTTGGATGCACTTGGTACACACATGTGTCTCCTTCACATTTGGATGCACTTGGTACACACATGTGTCTCCTTCACATTTGGATGCGTAAAGCTATACCTACTGTATTATGTGCAGCATACAAATAAAGTCGGGTACCATAAACAAATTGGCTTTTCCTTGTTTAAATGAGAATGACCCGCTTATGTTATCAACAAACGTATATTATTTAAATCAAATTTACACATGAATAAACTATTACACATAATAATAAAAATTACATATTGATGAACATAAACATAAGAAGTATCCACCTGGAAATATGTATAATCATGACATTCGAAAATTTAGAGTGAATCAATCTGTGATGCTACAATATCCATTTTTTAATATTATTGATTAGTAAGTATAGATATAATTATTCATTTGTTAGATAAACCACTATTGAAATGCTGGTTTACTGTTATTCGTAAAAAAAATATCTGATAACTATTTACGAAATTATCTCGTATTTCAATATACACAGATTGCTGATAGCTGCTTTAATAAAGGAATACAACATTTGTTGTTATGGGAAATAGTATTTGTTGTTATGGGAAATAGTATTTGTTGTTATGGGAAATAGTATATTTGTTGTTATGGGGAATAGTATTTGTTGTTATGATGAATCACTTTTGTTGTTATGGGGATTTATATTTGTCGAATTTTGTTAAGTTTGTATAGATTGTATTTCTCCTGAGTATTTAGCAACGTTAGAGAATTATAGTGGAACATTTGATATGCATAGCATGCATGTCCGATTGTTAAAATACTTAAATTGCATCTTACATATAATTAGTTAATTTAATTGGACAAAACCAAAACCAAAACCTTGAGTTTTTAAATTATTATTATGAGACAATGATTAAGACGATGGAATGTGCTTAATGATGATTAATTACAATTTACTGTACTTTGTAATATACTTTTATGCGGCAGTATATGTAACAGTAAAAACAGTAATTACTGTACTTTCGACAGTAATAACAGAATGCAAATCTGAGTTTCAGAACAATTACCGATTTTAATCGCGAGCGAGTTGAACTTCACATAAAGTAATCTTCTATATTTGATGTTATCCTTTCTATTTTTATTTCAGATCATACTACACCTACTATTATCCATCGTACTACACCTACTCTGTTCCATATTACTATACCTACTATTCGCCGTACACCTACACCTACACCTCCTATGTCTATTCGTAAGTTATTATTTTGTGTGTAAAACTTCAAAGTAAAATGAATGTACCCGTCACATTTGATCATTATTCAAACTATTGGGGCGTCTACACGAGCAAACTTAGTTGGCAAACTTGATCGGCGAACTAGTTTGGTTTGTGTTTACACGGTCCAACTTATGGCAAATTTAGTTTACCGACTTAGTTGGCGAACCTTTTCAAAGTATTTGGCAGGTTTAATATTTTCTTCCGACTAAATTAGTCGGATATTTTTTATTGGTTGATATCCTTCCTACTATGTGTTGGAATCATTGATTAATTGCCTACGTCGTGCAGCTCGTATAGATTTCCTTGATAAAAATGTAACCAATAAAAATTAAGCAACGAAAAAGTTTGACAACTAAGTCGGTACGTGAAAACACAAAATGTTTGCTGTCTAAGTTGGCAAACTAAGTTTGCTCGTGTAGACGCCCCATATAGTATACCTTATCTGGCGTTCAATTGTTTTGTATCCAGGTTATATTGTAATTTAAAGTTCATATATAAAAAGGTACAATATATATTATATATTTAAGAAGATCAATAATCCTTGCTAGTTAATTAATTATTTACCAAAATGAAATTTTGCAATAACAAAAATAAAGGGTTATTTAAAATTAATTGTATAGTTTAACATTGAGCAACGAACATGATAAATAATATTGATTTTCTTGGAATTGTGACCACTTGAAAAATAATGAATTACAATGATCTATTATATATTACATATTATATGCTATTCCATACATATTTTATATAAATAACGTTTTAAATATTTTTGTTGTGTATACATATATGACACTTAGATTCGTTAATTAAAATAGGAAATCAGTAATTATTTATGTTGGAATTCGCTCACAATTTGTTTAAAATTTTGTTCCATTTTGTGCTCTAAATATATAATGTAATATATAAATGTGTCCATAGGACATCCATTCATTTATACATTAAGTGAATACTTAAAAAATATAATGCACATCTTAAAAGAAATGACTAAATGTTTATGTTAAACTGTTGATATGTTGGACGACAAAATACTGCACTAAGGGAGTAAGTATCGTACTGGCTATATATGAACACCAAGTTGATAAGGTTGTCCGACCAACATTAATTCTACAACTTTTGAAGCATTCGTGTAACTAAATAAAAAACTTCAAAACCAGATATGTAATATTGCACTAATGATAATTACTGCACTCTTTAAAATTATTTTTAGTTTTCCCTTATTTAGAACATCAATATATATATATATATATATATATTTAAACCTTATCTAATGTTTTCCAATATTTGCAAGCAATGTTTAAGACATAATACGACTTACTTTACTTGTTCTGTGAATATACGTGATGACAGATCTGCGTACGCGGGGGGCATCGCTGGTGGGGTGATCGGATCTCTTTTATTTCTGGGCGGTGTTGGGGGCTGTATTTACGCCTGTGTCGCATGCTGCTGTCTGAGTAAAAGACGCCGGCAAACTACTGTGGTCAGCTCACCTCCTATGGTTACTACTACTACTTGTGAGTAACATGGATTTATTAAATACTTAACATGACAATTTTGATATATACGCACCATGTTTTAGTTAATCTACCTGAGTAGCTGAGATATATACATACATTGGTTCGATAAATGGATTGTGTGCTGAATTATAGTTCACTGTGTATAAAGTCTAATTAAAATATACAAAGCCTTTTGGCCTACTGAATAGTCAAAAATCTACGTTTACAATCATAAATAGGATAACATCTTCCTGGCCCGAAACGGATTTTACCTGTATATCGCCAATGAAAATGTACTAATGTAGTCCGTAGTCTGTGCGATAGGAGGATGAACCTTGTTTTAGGATATTTTGTATATTAAGTTGTTTGATGGATTCCTACGTAAATTTGATGCGCTGATTTTAAATCCGCTGTAGGCCACTCCCTATCTTGGTAGCGTTTTTCTGTATAAGTGATTGATGATGGCATCACATGTATGACGTCACGAACACTAGATAATTTCAATACAACGGTTTTCTATGTCATTTTTAGCATTTTTGAGTATTCGAAATTATGACGTCATTATCTACCTATATTACAAATTTGAATAAAAAATGCTTTTGTTATTTGTACAATTATATGTACAATAATGTACAAGCATATCAGCCAATTCAACATTTGGATTCATACATTTACTTTACATTTACAGAATTACGTTCAAACAAGCTTTACTTTTTGCAGGAACAGTGTGCTGTATTAAAAGTTTTACAGAAACATTTAATTAGATTATTTACTTCAACGTGGACAGACACTTGGTTGGCCAGATAATATTCTGGTACCATGCTTATATTGAAAAACTTACCATCCAAAATCAAGAGGATCAATGGAGAATTCTGCTGAATACTGCACAGAATTCCATAACATCAGCTAGAAGTTTGCGCAGAGACTGTGAGCTTCAAAGCTTGCTTTAGTTGGTGACAGGGAATTTAAACATGCCGTGTCACTCTCTTGGTTATCCAGCACAAGTATGAGGTATAAAGACGACTGGATTACTAATTCTGCATTTCGTGCAGATGTTCCAAGCTTAAACAAATCTTTAAAGCGTTTCAACTTTTTGCAGACATTATCTTTCCCAATGGCAACAAATAGTAAATCACATCGGGTAAATGCATGATCAACAAGAACATTGGGAAATGTTTTCTCATGTACATTAACTATGTAATTAACATTATTAATTTTACTACACAATCATATTATGATAGACTACTAAATGCTTTTCGTGATGTAAACTAATTTGCTGTTGATTAGCGGGCGATTTTTTACAGTTTTATAAAGTAATAAAATGCAATGCAATTTAATTGTCCAATGATATGTGTTACCATAACTTAAACTCCACCCTGAACAGAATTCAACTGTTTGTGCAATGTATTGTATGTAGCAAATATGAGTATTAATTTCTTGTTGTCGTCATCAGAATATTGCAGATTTATTGCATAGTTTTGGTTTGGCACATTGAAAAGCATGGCAATTTAAGAATCATTACATGATTAGTTATAGGAATACTCGCAAATGTTTTAGTGTTTATTCGATGATATTAGCCGTCATTTATTTGTCGTCATGTGTTTTAATAAAAAACACACCACATATTTATGAATACAATAATATATAATTCTGCATTACTTTTTCAGTGAATACTGTGTCAACCAATGATATTCAACCACAGATGCAGCCGGCACGTAAGTCTTATATATACATTTAGTAATTGCACATTATGCTTAATATAATATGGTTTTTATGCTTTACTTAAACAAATGAAATTTCTCAAGAATTCTATGTTTAACGATATTATAATGCCAAATAACATTGAAAATTCAAGGGCCTTTATTTTAAAAGGGATAAACTTATTTGTATACTTATTAGTATATCTGAGTGCACACTAGATAATTTGAGTGCACGCTGATAATAACCGTTCATTATAATAAATAACAGTAGAGATTTTACATATATATTGACCGGTTTATTATATCAATGATTTATTTATTACATAATGTCTAGTAGTATGATGTAAGTAGTATTAATTGGTATATTTTGCACATTGTGAATTACAATCTCTTATTCCTATTATAAAATGTGATTTACGCAACTGTAACTAACATTGTCGTCCTACACCGTATTCTTCCACCCAGAAATGCCGCCTGCCTACCAACTGCCGGGAAATCAGCTGATGTATCCCGTTCAGGTCACGGGACAACCCGGCGGGGTACCCTTCCAAGAACCAGGGCAATATCAGGTGAATCAACAGATTCCCGTCCAGGGAGGACAACCGCTGCCAAACTTCGGGCAACAGGTGGCTCCACCTCCAACCAATGATGATTGTTCTAAGCCACCTCCCTACGGGCTAACGGTTAATTAGTTCAGTTGGTGATTCATGATTGCCCCGAAGCAAACTAGGTAAGCTATCGTCTATTCTTTACATTTAAGTCTAGGTAAAATGTTGCAAAAGCAATATTATAATTTTTTGTATATGCAAAATAGATTATACTATAGATTTTTATAGAAAATTATTGTTTATTGGCATATCCCACCCGCTAAAGCAGCAACCTACAGATTTAGCAGAGTTGCGATTATTACTTTATATTACAGATACATTGCGGTGTTTGGGTGACTTTATTTTCTACTTTGCAACTCAACTCTTGGACATGTAGTATAAGTAGTATAAGTAGTATAAGTAATATTCATATTAATATTACATACATATATGTTATATTAATATAAAATCCCGTTTTGACAACTCAAAGTATGCTAAAAATATATACTTTCTTGCCCAAAAAGCAGAGCAAGGGTTCTATAGTAACAAATTAAATTGTTGTTATATTTTTTGTTCAAATCCGAATTCATGATCAAGAAATAAGTTTTTTTTTATGTTAACATTATAAGGATTAGTTAACGTGTCTAGTCTTCCGTTCATATATAACTATACGTACGGGTCATGAGATATTCAGTCAATATGTTAACTAGATACCTATATATACATATATAATCAGTATCTGCACAATAAAAATACGCCATTACTTTGATAACTTGAAATTAGGTAAAACAAGTGACTACACATGTTAACAAATATTTAATAACGAAAATACATTACATGAATACAAAGAAACATAGTGATTTCAACGTAATGTATATTACGGATAGTGTTATTGCTGTCAGTGCAGAAGGGTAATTATTGTAATAAAACTACATATATTATATTAAATTAAAAAGAAAATTAAATTATACGATCAGAGTTTAAATGGCGCCAACTATACTTTTGGTTATAATATATTGGTTTCAAATTGACGCTTATAGGGTAGCCTATGTGTTAAGGCAGCTATCATTGTATTCGTTCGTTTATGCATGATAAAATATGAAATGTAACACTTATGGCATTTTATAAGACTTGTTAATATATTTCCTTACAAAGTCTTTAACAATTCTATAACATTATGTGTGACTTTGATGTTTAGTCATGGAGAGGTTATTTCAAAGTGATTACTATACTAATATTGCCCTATTTAGATTTTTTTGGGACTATTTTAATACGTTTATTTGCGCCAAATGGCAGTTTCTTAATTTCCTCTACAATGTTCGACGTAACTTAAGATGCTTATTAGATATTTATAAAGTACTTATATGTTTTGTTTAACATGGCATTTTCACGAACATTTCGTAATTAAATCATGTTACGATTGAATCAACATTCTGAACATTGAATTGTGTTTTTTTCACAATTATTGTAGATATACGTAGATTCATTGCAAATATCTTAATTGTATACATTTCTATTTTTTACAGTTTCAACAGAATCGCGGAAGAATTTTCACAATATTGTAACTACACATAACTGTTTTTTTGACATTCCAAATGACACCCCTAAACAATAACATATTT
Source organism: Coelogynopora nodosa (assembly GCA_034780555.1). Classification (NCBI taxonomy): domain Eukaryota; kingdom Metazoa; phylum Platyhelminthes; order Proseriata; family Coelogynoporidae; genus Coelogynopora; species Coelogynopora nodosa. The sequence continues at coordinate 9,295 of JAUZND010030969.1, forward strand.
CTGTATGTTTTTATCGTAAAGTTTTGCTCACAGTTTAATCTTGTTATATTTATTGTTGATTTGATAATTTATTGTTATTTTATTGCTTTTTTGTTATTATTTTAGTGATTTGAAAACTCAGACTCTTATATATGCAGTGAATAACAATTATAGTGTTTGTTAAGACACAAGTATTTACATAACTGTTCTTATACAAATAATTTATTATATTTTTTCTTACTGAGTGTTTTTCAATTTTTACGACATCACTTTAAACTTTAACCTAATTGTGTTCTATTGTGTATCCTATAATAAACCATTTTATTCAACTATAAACATATATATTTATTCAGATACATACATCTATATTTATTCATATATATGAAAATATACCTAAAATTGACTCGATTTTTGTTTTTTTAGAAACAATTTGTTTAAATTCTTAACATTTGAGAGACAATAAATTAAATATATCCGTTCCTCTTTTGTAAATCTAGGCTACCCTAATCTTCTCCTAAATAAAGCCTTGTTTCGGGCTCGAAAATCTTTTCAAAATCCGCGTATTAATAACATATACATTTTTCTACTAAGAATATATGTATTATCTGTACCTTTCTTAGATAGCTTAGATATTTCTTTTAACAAACAATTTCTTATGTCTTCTAACTCTAAACTTGTCTTTAATTACCCCCACACTCTTGAATCTAAACTTTATTCTAATTCTATTTATTCAAATTCGAAAGGAGGTGTTTATAAAATAAATTGTCTTAATTGTAATAATTTCTATGTACATATTGTATATATGTAGGTGAAACTGGCAGAGATTTAGCTGTCAGAATAAAAGAGCAATGACAACACCATTTAATAGCATTCAGAGTCTGATCAAATCAGGTCCGTTTTCGATAATGCTACAACAAACTTTTTAAACATGTATTTATCATTTTATTCTTAAAAGTTACATAAATTATCTAAAAAAAATTCATACTAATTCTTTCGTTGTTATAAAATTCCTAAATAACATCAACTATATTAAACAAATTACATAGTTTACAGATAAAAATATCATAATATATGAGATGGATTAATAACTAATCACATATATACAATTCTTATAATTATTCTGAAATCAAGCTTTCGTAATTAAAAATAAGTAAGTTATGCAACTTTTAGCATTAATAATTTGCAACATTGAATCCATTTTCATTCACACCAGGGAGGTGGTTTTATGACCGACTTTTCGTATGAGCCAATTTGATTAGAATAAGGCAAGCATCAACTATGTTTTTGATAGTTAGATAATTTTTGTTTATAAATACATTAGTGTATTTTAATAATACATAAGTACATTTTTGATTTACTTTTGTCTGAAAAATATTGTCACTTGGACCATGTTGATGTATTTTGAAATACATGTAATCGATATTCAACTAAACATATATATAAGTTTATTATATAGTGTGTTTTAATTAAAAAAATATATAACAAAACAATACTTAAATAAATAAAAAATGTCAATCTTCCTTAATATTTTGAATATACATTTATATTTACAGAAGCAATATTTCCTAATAAGGGTAAATCTTTTTATTTAACATACAAATGTATATCCTATTTTAATTTAATGACATTTTTTGTTTCTTTAGCTAGAAATCAACTGAAATTTCGTAATTTATAACTTTATTAGTTATTGTTCAAATCCGTTTAAGAAATTACAAACATTGTTAAAACTGGATTAAATGTATCATCCAAGTATGAAGACATGTTTTGAATTAAACACAAATATATTATTTTATTTTATTTAATCAATCATATTCATTTACTACCTATCAAACAAAGCCGCAAAGCAGATCCCATTTTAAATACCAACATTGAAATAAATAAACATTATTATTATACTTTTTTTATTTATTTTATTAACGTTGTGTGTTGTCCAATTCCTTTATTTATTCCAAATCATCCGATTCACTCATCTTTATTAGTCATATAGTGTATTCATAGTACGATTACTGGTAATACATTCCTTCAATCAGTATTCATAAACGCGTTCTGCATCGGAGGTTTCGTTTGTTAGTGTATTTCATTTTGTCACGTCATATTACAATTTTAATCTGACCCATTCGAACAACCTAACAGTAGCCTATGTATAGGTTAGTCGGAATTGTAAGCTACACTCTGTGAACATCATGAGACTCAAATTGATCTGGCATTAATTTTAACATAATATTGATTGTCACTTATTCTCTGAACACCACCAGCGTTTTGTGAATCTTTGTCATACCTTTCACAAACAGTATGCTTTTACCTGACACATAACGTACGACAGATAATGCGCATAATAATTGCTCACTATAAGACATAACGCTAAAGAACATATATTATTAATAATACTTATATTATAATACAATTATATATATATTGCATTTGGACATACATTTTTTGTTATAAATAACAACATGAAAATCACCACAAAACAATATTGTCCAACAGAAATATCCTACAGTTGTTAATAATGGATATCATTCAGGAAAATTAGTGACCTGGAAAATTAATATTTGACTTATTCCGCTACAAATATCTCTGCTTGGAATGTTTATATATCTTATGACTGAAACGAGTTCACTAATTTGTATTTAAATAGTTTACAAATATAATTTTGTATAATACAGTTGAATTTAATAAATCAACTCGGCCAAATGTATTAGTCCAGCCTGAAATAATGTCTAAAATAATAGGTAATTCTTTTAGTAATGAAATGTTCATATTCGCATTGTATAGCAATATATAAATATACAATATATGTTTAACATGTAGTATTATTATATATTAGAATTATATTAGACATGTATTTAATACATTGTTATTGCATAAAAATCTTCTCGTTTAATCTTTGACTCCAACTTATATGTACATATTATGTAAGATCAAATCGTTTTGGGATAATATTTTGGTTCCATCTATAGATAAACAACTATATGTACAACGCTGTTTTAAAAAACCGTTCACAAATCACATACAATGTAACCTTGAACTTCAATTTGATATCATATGTAATTGAGGAGTTCAGTTTAGATAATAAGAATCACTGTTACTGCATTGTTTCAATGAATTTAAAAATATGCATTGACGAAGTGGTTAAATAATAATGATTTTTTTAAATATATTTTTGAAAAAGGCATTAATTAGCTAAAAGCGCTTTAAAATTCAACATTTTTGTTCATTTAATAAACGATTGCATATTATTTTATATTTAAAAACAAAATCTTTTAATCAGCATTTTATTATATTATACAATATATACATTCTAAAATGATTGTTAGTGTATTTTTATAAAAAAATTTTAATGTACTCAACGAAAAGTAAAAATGTGCTAGATAATAATAATGCGTACCAAAGTATTACATAAAACGAAAATAATGTGGATGTAACATTATTTGTAATAAAACAGTTGTTATAAAATTAATTTAATTTTTAAAATATGTAATTATTTATGTAATTATAATATGTATGTTAAATGAAGGCATACAATGTTGCTTACTATGTTATATCATACAATGTTACATTGAGCAAATATATAATGCAATACATCTGCAGATACGTCTTTCAAATCCATGTAGTATATATTTTAACATAGTCTAATAATATCGTATAGTATTCACTAATATTATTATAGTTTTACAATTAACATAATAACCATTATAATGTATATATTTAGACAGGTATACCTTTACAGAAACCATGTCCTCGAAGTCTGTCAAAGTTTTGTTTTAAAATTAAAATTTGAAAAAGTATACCGTAAGTACATGAATGAGTTGAAATAATTATAAATATATAAATATAATTATAAATGTGTAAAAATAAGTATAAATGTTAACAAAAATGTTGTACAAACAAATACATAACTAAAAAATAAAAAATGAGTAAGTCTAAAATAATTATCATCTTTTTGAAAGTAACAGAACGAACTTCATTTATTTCTGAGAAGAATATCATTGAGCACTCTTCCTTGATTCTGTAAAATAGTAACAAAAAAAGAATATCAATTGCTATACACTTTATATATATTGATATTTTTTGACATACTAAATGTAATATATGTATTGTATATATTATGTTATATATGTTATGTTATAACATTTTGTATATAATATTATGTATTACATAACATGTAACCTACTTGATAAGTAAGATACATACACAATATAGTGCACTACAAAACTCACATGTCATGGTGTTAAAAACTTATTCTAAAAACGTGTACTTCAACTTTGTCAATGATGAATATTCTCTAAAGCCGCTTTGGTTCATTCATGATCATTTTCAAATGTGGTTTATACTGGCAAACATTTAGAAACATATATAACACGAAATAACAATACGGCACACAACTTACAAGTTTATCGATCGTTTCCTTAGGCACAATCACCATCCGAATGATTTAAGTATTTTCACCAGTTTCAGGTGATGGATAATGTTCCTGGTAGGGAGGTGGTGGGGCATTATAGTCAGCTGTAAGGGAATCCATTGGTTGAACGGTGGGGATCATCACAGGCTGCAATATCACTTCTCGCCGTTGGACCGGGTAAAGTGGATTCATCGGGGGATTACCTGGTTCGGTGTTCTGTTGTAACTGTGGTTGTTGATTCATCGCATATTGCCCAGGCTGATTTTCTGCCTGATAGTACATACCTTGCATTTCTGTTGAAGGAACGAAAGTTATATGAAAAAAGCTCTGTTATTTAATTTACATATATAATATATTTCGAAATGCTTTTTTTAAACATAACAGATATAATTAATAAAGCTAAAATTCATAATTGATTCCATTATATTTATATTATGATTATTATATTATACAGTCGCCTTTGATAATATATTACACCTATTTTAGTGTTAATCAAATATGTATAATACAAAATGAGTTCAATCTGCCTTAATTTTGAAAGAATGGTAAATAAATAAATATATTTATTCGTATTTGTTCATAGTTTATTAATATTAATTTTACAATTATTTATTTTTTAACTAAATTAAAACTGTACACTCCGTAAAATGAATTTTATATAGTATGATTATATATATTACTATTAAAAGGTAATACATTTTTGTGTTTTAGAAATATCTCTTTTATATTAAATATAGTTCTAAAAAGATTAGGTATAGTAAATAAAAAAGAAAATATGTAATGAGTTAAAAACACTAAATGAAGAAACATCCAGCAACATACATGATAAATCATACACCACATGCATTCTCAGGACATTCAGCAACATACATGATAAATCATACACCTCATGCATTCTTAGGACATTCAGCAACATACATGATAAATCATACACCACATGCATTCTCAGGACATTCAGCAACATACATGATAAATCATACACCACATGCATTCTCAGGACATCCAGGAACACACGATAAACCATACACCACATGCATTCTCAGAACATCCAGCAACACACGATAAACCCTATACCACATGCATTCTCAGAACATCTTAAGAAAGAACAGATCTGCACCATAAATATACAACAATTTGTAACTCACCACAAATTAGCAAATTATACAGAACAGTATTATTACAGTATTAATTTGTGTTTTAAAACATGTCAAATGCTATATGTTATATTTGTGATATTGTCATGTTGTTAAGATAAGTTTAGTTTGATTTATGTTTAACTTTGTCTGCACTAGTTTGTACTGTACTGTACTTGATTACATTAATTGTTAGAGTTTTATTTTAATTATGTTTTAATGTTTTATTTTTTAATAAAGACTAATAGCTAGTCAAAGGATAAGTTACAAACAGTTGGTTTATAACATTAATATTGAAAGAAAATACTTAAATAAAATATTCTTTGTAGAAATTTATCTATAACAGTAAAGAAGACAATATTTAACTGGATTGCTATCAGTAAATATGGCCTACCTTTGTGAAAAGAATGCTGCATAAATAGACAAATACAATATATGTTCTACAACATAAGAATTGGATCTAAAGAGATGTATTAATTGATTTACACGGTGTGGTTAACACAATCGAAATTGTTGGTTTATATAAAGCAAACGTATAATATTCAAAAAGTCAACGCCATATTTACCGATTAAAAACATCATTGTATAATTCGGTTTTTATTGCAGTTGATTTGACAGAGGTTATCTCATAAATATATACTGATTCGTATTAAATATTGTATAAAGACGTATTATGATACAATCAATGGCATATGATTTGATTTTCGGATTTTAGAACTGATATTGCCTCCGAGTAAATAAATTAAACTTGATAACAATACTCAATACACAAAACAATATAACTAAACACAATAACCATAGTAACCATATAGTAACCAATAGTCATTAAATAATTATTATAACCGCAACTTATGTTTAAAATTATCTTTTTGATAGTTGCATATTCTTAAGTCAATGATAATGTGTGTATATTTGTGTACTGACTATTATCATACGTATATATTTATTACCATTACATTATCTGTAAACAATATTTGTTATAGTTAGTTGTTCATATTGTGTCTAAGTATACATCGAGAGGCGATTTGTCAACGTATCTCTTTTTAGTTATATATATATAAAAATGGTAATTATGTATGATTATTCACAGTCCTTATTTGATAGTACCGTTTTTTTTGCATTTCTTTAGTTTAGTCAATTAGTCTGTTTCTTTCATTTATTTGTTTTGTGGTGATGTTGAGGATTTGTAAAGAATGGGTTAATTTTCTTTTCTATATATAATCGATAATTTAATGATACATCATACAATATAATACTACAAAGAATAAGTATATAGTAGATAGCAAATGTACAAAAATGAACAAAAAGTAAAAGTAACATCTTGAACACCACAATCTGTAAGGTGTAATCCATATTACTGAATATATACATATACAATGTATGTAGGTATCAGTGTATATAATACTTACGTGGCATAGGCTGCATCAATGAGGGATCTGTCACCGTATTCACTGAAAAAGAAATGTGGAATTTATTGTATTGTATTGTATTCATTACATGTGTGTTGTTGTATGCTAATGAGATACATGACACATAACTACATAGTATAGCACATAGGCTAATTTCATTACATGTGTATTGTTGTATGCTAATGAGATACATGACACATAACTACATAGTATAGCACATAGCTAGGCTAATTTCATTACATGTGTATTGTTGTATGCTAATGAGATACATGACACATAACTACATTGTATAGCACATAGCTAAGCTAATTTCATTACATGTGTGTTGTTGTATGCTAATGAGATACATGACACATAACTACATAGTCTAGTATAGCACATAGGCTAATTTCACTGAACAAACACCATGCCCATGACACTTGTGCCATGCTTTTGAATATGCCAAAATTATTCAATGTTAAAACTGAATTGATTCTCAGATATCGCGAAAATTCTGTGAAGTTTCAAATTTGAATAATGATTACATATTGATTTGACCAGGACCATATATGTACTTATCATTTGCAAGCTAATAAATATACCATAATTGTTGTAATGAAGTACTACCTTTACAGATAAAACATATTATATTAAAAAAATATTCATATCGATCAAATTACCGTTATTAAATATTTATAAACAAAAATATGATCAGCATAACAAACAAATACTGCGTCAGTTTATATATTGCTTTGTATTTTGTTATTATTATTTATCGATTTATTTATATATGATTATGTAATTGTACACGATTATGAAGTTCAAAATATACGTTAACAATATATATATATATATATATTTGAACAATTACAACGAAGCACTATTATTTGGTAATTTCGTGATACAATAAAAGTATAGTTTTTGTACTGAATTACATGTTTTGGGTAAAAATATTGCTATTAAACTATCGTTAATTTGTCTGGACATGATTACTAGATAAGGGGAAAATCCATCTCCAGCTAATATATGGTAATTAAAATGATATATATATATATAATATCTTCTAGCTACTATACATTAATTATTTGACAAATGCTATTAGTATATATATATATTTGTCAGCATTGAATGTAAAATAGGTATTGTTGGGATATTTAATATAGAGTATTATATAATATATATAACACTTGATAATGATATTTGTTATCTAAATAATTAACTAAATTATGCATATTTCCATGTATTCTAATCGTTTTAGTATAAAAAATATGAAAAGTAAACGTGAAAGTCTACACTTGTTCGTATGCTTTAGTGGACAATTATTGAACCATTAGTGGAACATTAGTGGAACATTACAGTGCCATCATTAGATTGTTTCTTAATTAATTAATTAATTTAATTTTGTAATATTTCGAAGATCCCTTACATACACTTAAGTGAACAATATTATAATTATGCAGTTGTAGATTTTAAATATTACATCATAATAATAATTGCAATAATTTACATTAATATTGATATACAGTAATAAGGTGCATAATTATAGTAAATTCTGCTTTATGCTACTAAAACGGTTACTATATATTGTGTATACTATATGTACTTGATGATGTTTCAGGTGTCTATATAATATGTATCCACATATTTTACAAATAATTACACAGTTAAAATGTTTGTATGAAATATGTTTATAGTATTACATCGTTATTATTTATTGTTACATTATTAAAAGAACTAATTTCAAAAATATATAAAACAGTTAAAACTAGATAGTTGATTTTTACAGTTTTTAAAAATCTAGTTGAATAAAATTGAGATAAATGCAATATTTAAATAATACAACATGATATGCTTGTATAACATAATATGTTTAAAGTTGATAAATGAGAGCAATTCTAAAGACTGCTCCAAAATTATAATAAAAACATTGACTTGAACATAACTCATATTATAGAAACAAGTCCGAAACTGAAGTATTAATCCTTTATTATACAATAAAATGGGCCAACGATGTGCAAACATTTTTATTTTGTTATGTTGTTGAATCAAACGTTTAAATAATTAATGAGCAATATGCAACGAAGTTTGCAACATTCAATATAAATATAAATGTGTACTCAGTCGCCTGAATTAACCTAATTTTCTTTTTGAAATCAGAGATATATACTATAAAATCGCATTTGCAGATCTTGAAACATCCTACTTCAGTACACATGGGGACGGAGTGCTCCGGTTGTATAGACGCCAGACAACCAATGTGACATTGGGTGGTTTGAGGCAGGAAGACATTATTTAATAAATGAATGTAAACCATGACCTAAGACTATTCAGTGGACCAACAAGCCTTGTTTAGTTGAATGTCCGTCCACGTTATACCTCAACTATATACTAAAGTTATATTATAAGTTACGCGAGCACATTTTGAGTAACTGAAATATGGTGTGTATAGAACAAAAAAATATTATGTAAGTATTTAACAAGCAACACTTTAAAGAAGGGCCTTTTGACTTACGTGTAGCCGTCCTTCCTGCTTGCAGTCTTTTAATTTTCCTCGCTTGGCTGCATCTCACGCAACCGTAAATGGCCCCCGAACACGCCCCGATGAGTATAAAAAGCACCGCTCCACCCCCAGCGGAATATCTGCAACACAAATGAACAGAACAGTTAAGGATTAATTACATTGTAAAATTCGTTTGCTATTATGGGTATATTGTACATTATATATTACACTTATATAAATTTGCGTATTGTAGGCCTATATGCCATATATTTTTAAAATAGTTTCCTTAAAGTAGATTGCTCCTTACTCAATAATATAAATATGATAAATCCTATGTTGTTTAGGTTAATTTTAGAAATGTAAGACTTCTTATTCAAAGCAAAGCAGTTGATTACTTCTACACCATAACTCAATACATAGGTACTCCCTCCTTTCCTCAAATTGTCAATGCCGTTGTTATATAGTTATAATCCTATGTTGCTACTGTTTTATCCCTCAAGCAACATTAGCTCACGTCTCTAAATCATTTATAGCTGACCCTGATCCTTATGTTATCGAGTAATTAATTGCTAAACAGTAGAAAATGATGTATTCTTTGACGGAATATTTAGCTTATAAACAGTTTATCATATAATTATACGAGTTAACATATATCGATTTGAGTTTTGTATACGCATATATCGATTATCAAATACCGTGTGTAAAAAAGTCTGTGTGCATCATGATTGGACGACGTATTATAGTTTGATGACGAACAGCATGAGACAGTTATTTATAGATTTTGAATTTTTAAGTTTGTTTGTTTGTGTGTTTGTACATTTCAAGTATGTTTAAAGTTAGGATTTGTTAACTCTTCCATTAGTATTTCAAAAATGCAGCGTGTAGATGGTGGACAACTCTCTGAACGTGATAAATGATCAATTATTTTACGATATGTTCAAATAAAGGAAGATGTCGCTGAAGAAACCATTGGAGAACTCTGCACACGTTTTCGAGATAGTCAAAAGATGCCTGAAATTCTTTGTAAAAAAGCAACAGATCAAGGTACTATCAACAACAGGCCAAGGTCGGGCAGGCCAAGCTTAGTCAAAGAAGAAGCTCTGCAAAACACATTAGTTCAATGTACTGTATTCGTGGCAAACGTGTAATAAATTCGAGACATCTTGGTACCATCGTATTAGTGTGTCCCACACAACCGCAAATACAATGCCTTTCTCGACGAAAAATGGTGGGAAACTTTTGGGAAAAGAAGACGCATTTACAGAGGATCAACGTCACCTCCTGTCTTCGAGTACCCACACAAACACGTGTCATAAAGTATGTATATTGCAGTTGTGAGCCGCGCGACACTCGATGGAAAAGTAGGATTATGGCCAGTGGCTGAGCAGCGTCAGTATGTGTGCAATTCGCGTTATCATCGTAGAGGACCTTAGCCTGCTGTGGTGGTGCATTTTTCTGTCACTTAATGGATGATGAAATCCTCCTTGCCTGTGAGGAAAAAGGAATCAGTATTCTACAAATTGATAATGCTAAGAAGGCTCACATTGTAAACAACCAAGAACCTTCAATTACTCAAGTAATGGTCAATCACCCGATAGTGCAACATCTTCTGCAGCCTCTACAAAGTCCAGACATTACTCCTCTGGATCAGAGTATATATTTAAATACTTAGATAGATGACTCAGTTCAACAACAAGAACTCAAAACAAGAGCAGAATTACATACAGGCGTTTTTGTTACTGCTTGGCAATTGATGGAAAGAAGCAGGATTGTTGATGCTATACGTCATTAAACGATAATACGCCGTCAAATTGTTACCCATAGATGAGGTAACCGATTTGTTTGACTGTTAGTATCGATCTATTTTACTCTATTGTTACCTATTTGATTGACAATGTTATTACGTAAATATAAGTTGTGTTTATTTACCGTGTTTAACCTAATATAAATAAAAAATCTAAATTATCATGATCAAAAATTATGTATTTTTGGGAATAATTTTGTTTTATTATCTAAAACATAAAGTGCAAATCAATTATATGTTATATATATTACTTAAAGTGACTTATTACATACTGCAGAGTCATTTCTTAATCAAAAAGCAGCAGTTTCACTGTTTATTTCCAAAATTTAATAATCCTATTTATTTGTTTACACATATATTCCGACACAATAAAACACAAAAAAAATTACGCTTTAAACTCTATTCTCGTCAAGTATATTATTATATTCTACGTCATCTTTTATATGTATACTGAATAAATATTTTAAATACAAAACTACTATAATCATTTCGATGTATCTTTAAATGTTGTCGAAAAAAATTAACAAACTTTAAAAAAATCAATCAACCTTTTTTTATCAAAAAACAAATTAAACGCGCTAGTAAAACGTTAAAAAATCGTAGTTTATTAATTTCATTTTCTAATATATAAACATACAATTTTAAAATGTAATAAACATATCAGTGGAACACTTTACGTTACGATTGATTGAGCATTTGCAAAATCTGAAGTACAAAATGAAATTAAAACATTCGTCAGTTATTATTCGACAATTCAAGCACTATACGGCATAAATATGTTCCCGGTTATTATTAGACAATTAAAAAAAATGGTATAAATATGTTCCATGTTAGTATTAGACAGTTCAGGAACTCTGGTGTAAATATGTTCCCATTTATTATTAGACAATTCAAGAACTACGGTATAGATATGTTTTCAAGTTAGTATTCGACAATTCAATCACTGCGGTATAAATATGTTCCCGGTTATTATTAGACAATTTAAAAAAATGGTATAAATATGTTCCATGTTAGTATTAGACAGTTAAAGAACTACGGTACTTCAAGTACTATGGTATAAATATGTTCCCAGTTATTATTTGACAATTCAAGGACTACGGTTTAAATGTGATCCCAGTTATTATTACCCAATTCATGAACTACGGTATAAATATGTTTCCATAAAAATATATGCAATCAAGAGTTACCTTTAACAAATATACCAAAATAAAACATGTTTAAAATGAAATTTTAAGTCAAAAACTTAAATTAAAAATTTGTTTACAAATATAATGTAAGTTGTTCTTAATAAGTATAATGTACAATGAAATTCACATTGATATTTTTTAAATTTGGTTACAATATAACTGACACTGAATGTCCAACTTTATTTGCATTTGTTCAGAACCGTTTAAGATTACAAACATAACAATGTTGAAAGGTATTGATGTTATACAAGTACATTGTATATATCATACAATATTTATTTTAGTATAAAAACTATAAGTATGAAGATATAATTTAAGTTAAACATAAATGTATTATTTCATTTTATCAAATATCATATTTTTCTACCTACCAGACAATGCCGCAAAGCAGATCCCAGTAAAAATCAAATATTTGAATTGAAAACCCATTTTAGTCTCAGTATTAAATCACCCTCAGTAATTGTTGTGAGGCGTTGTTCACAGGCTGGTTTCCAATATCATCTGATCCTCTAATCTGTGTTAGTCGGTGTGTGTATGGATGGTGATTATCAATGAATCAGAAACCTTACACGCGTTCTGCATCAGAGGTTTCAGAATTGCACGCCACACTGTGTACATCTTGCCACTCAACTCGACTGGATCTTACACTAATTCTGATGTGAACTATTTTATGAACGCCTATACAGACACGTTTCACCTGACACATAAAATGCAAGTGATCTTGTTAATAATACTTACTGCCAGCAAATGATATATAATCGGCCCGCGCCATATATTTCATTCCACAGTTTAACTATCGCCTTTAAATTTGCTATGTAAGTAAAATAGGTTATATTTAATGTCTATCTATGCATACTAATAGTAAGATAGACATCACGAGTTGTTGACAGACAAGCGCGGATGTACACTAAATACGAACACATAGTACTTGAAAGAGTAAAAGTGATAATTCATCGCAATACTAACATAAAGAAAGCGGGAAACAGGTTGACAAACCTATTATAGAAAGCTGTTACAGACACACACATGTTTGTAAATGGTGTAAAAGCAGTACCATTGTTTTTTTTGGTGTATTTGCAGTACCTCGTTTTTGTCGAATTTTTTTATTTTTGTTATATGGGTATACTACAAACACACGTATATCAAAGTATACAGACTTGTCCAATTATTGCAAAATAGATTACACTCGTCTTATTTATGTGTGTATTTTGGTCCTGCATTTCGATGAAGTTTGAGGTTTACAC
>JAUZND010030980.1:0-22930 GCA_034780555.1 Coelogynopora nodosa
AAATTTCTTCAGGTTTACCTATTATTTCAGACATTAAAACATCTATAACTCATTAAATATTCAATTGTTAATGCTAATCTTGATGTTAAATGAAAGATCATGATAAAATTTAAAAAATTGAAAATTTCACCTAATTTGACTTTTTGACCCGGCCAGAACTTGACGTTGCGACCCCCAAATTTGACCTTCAAGGTCAAATGTAATTTTGGCAACCGGGTGATTCTGAAAGTCTGGACCAAAGTGATACTTTCTAGAATGATTGCCAGCTTATTTTAACAAAAAATGCCATTAACAATTTTTTTAAGCCATTGGCCTGCCGATTATAAAGGAAAATAAATATACAATCTTAAATAAATAAGCACTCATTTTCAGACATGATCAATACAATTTATTAGTGTGAACAAAATTGTAATTTTATTAATTATTGTAAATTGTAGCAATCTAGCAAAAAATAAAAATATTGTTTGGTTTTTATACTACTAATTCAGTAGTATTTATATAACATATCGTGCATTCGACAATATTTTGCCAAAAATTGTAAGTTATTAATATTTTAAAATAAAATTAGTCACATTAATCAGAAGTAATTTATAATAATGATTGTTATTTATAATAATGATTGTTATTTATAATAATGATTGTTATTTATAATAATGATTGTTATTTATAACAATTGATTTTAAATATATAAATTTGATCATCTAAAGTAATCAGTAATCATCATCTGTAATCTCGAAATATATAAATTCACTAGTTATTATTTCTAAAACATATATAGGCCTATATATATATACTCAGCTCTCGTGACAATTTTATAATCATCATGCAATATTCTAAGTGATATCATGACAACAAATCGCTTCCACATTTGAAGAATATATTCAATTAAGCAAGCCGTTTCACGTTCCCCATCTTGCGTTATCAGCTGACGCACCATGTTTTCATTGAAGATTTTCTTTTGTTTGAACTGACCAGTCGATTCTTTGACTTCAGAGTTGGGCGAGACAATATAGTTGCTTATACGGAAAAAGATGATGGCATCAGGTTAGACCATTTGTAAAGTCGATACTGAAAGACAAGCACATCTCGAAGAACATGAATAGAAACTGGAGTTGAACACATTGTCAAAGAAGAAAATCCGTTATTTATCACAACCGGCCACTTAACTCTTTGAAAGTTTTCGTCGAAAATAAGAAAATTAATAGAGGAGCTAAATATAAATATTACTAACTAAGAATGTTTTCATCCTTGCATCAGCATGAAAATCGTCGAGAGTAGCGGGAATTTTGTAAATTTTTTCAAAATCAGACAATTCATGATCATCCCCAATATTTGGTATGTCGAGAGAAACACGTCGTTAAAAAAGTCGGAATTTGTGAACAGAAATATCGCAATTGGCAATTGGAAAATACAGCAGCTGCGAGGCTCACAGGAAAGAAGGTGGCATTTGCAACTCTCATCTTTGCTTCATATGGCAAGTGTTTTTTACAAATTCATATTATCCTGTTTTTTGAAATGATATTTGTAAAGCTAAAAACTATATATTTTTCTAAATTAGTGTCCATAATTTGTCGTGCAAAACGCAACACTCCACTTTCTAGGCATACTCAAGCCGTGTACATTATAACAAAAATAAACACAGTTAACCACGTTGAACACAGTCAAACACGCTTTCCTAAAATGATGTGACAACAAATGAATGTACGATTGTAGGACATCCAATAAAAATGAGTGCATGAGTTATATTTTTCGACAAAACAACTCACCTCTCCCCTTTAAGTTATGGCAGGTTAGTAGTTTCATATATTTGTTCCATTTAGAGACTTATAATCAATTAACTCCCCTTTTCTCTTAGACTTCCTACCCCATTCATTCGTGTGAGGGAGTTCTAAATGATCTCCAGTCGTGTACTGTTATATTGTGGTTGTGTCAATTGTGTCGATCGCATATTGTATATGTGAATGCTAAATGTATGCACGTATAAATATGTTAAATAATTTTAGTTTTAGTAATACTTATAGTTATAAATGAATAAGTATAGTTGCCAAAATATTTACTTAACCTAGGAAATTGTATTATTTTTAATATACGTCGGTTTTATAACGGTTTGTTAGTTGATTTAAATTACTAAATGACAAAATGTTAAGCATGTAAATTACTTATATGATAACTAAATTATTAAATAGTGCTAGATAAGATTAGATAAAAAATTAAATTGATGATGCACTTATGTACACTTAGTGGATGTATAAAAAATAAAATTAATTGTAACTTTTACTGTTAAATTAAATTTGTAACTGTTGTTTATTAAAATGCGATAAGTATTAAATGTGCATTAATAGACTAAAACACACGCTTTAATGATATATAATACTATATTTACTATAATATAGTACAGCACATATGAATAAAACCTATAATATGACACATAATAACAGATTACAGTACTCTATAAAATATTATAATATATACATAAGTCTAATAAAAAGATATTTCAATGATAATTTCAGACAAATGTATTTAAAGAATTAAAGTAATATTTTAAGTTCCACTATAATATTAATAGTTGATGTACCTATTATATGATCTACGAATAATGTTAGGCTTAAATAGGGTATTATTATTATAAACAACGTTTTATAATATACCATTGGCTAATGATTCGATTATCGTTTTAGCCGCAATCGTAATAATATCGGGAAATGGTTTTATATGATCGGCCTATAATTACTATAACTACAATTATTGTCCAAAATTTTTTATTGGCGTACGATTGGGCTATGATTTTTTATGTGACTGGCAAGGTAAAACGGATATTTTGTATTAATTGTAATAAACATTAAATGTTATTATTTTATTGTGGTTTTTCTTTTGAATAACAGTGCGATGTTTAAAAGGAGTTTCGGTTTAAAAAGGCCTGTTTATGCCTAAAATAACGCAATTAAAATAATGAGACCATTGATTACGTTTTATTACACAATTAATTTAAACTGATAATACTTTTTTGTGACATAACACATTTGGCACATAAAACATATAATGTCGGAAGAAATCTTAGAAAATCACTTTGTTTGCTATAATTGCAATTTTACTATGGATTATTTTCATAAAGGAAAAAAACCAAAAAATCTTCCAAAGGATATTGAGTATGTTAAATTGATTATATTTCCTTTACCATCCTTTATTGGATTTCCAATTTCTCTTATGTTTATATCCAAATATACATAAAACAGTTACTTATCCAAGGTTTTGACAGCTGTGGGCAGGAGTGGTGAATACATGTCAACAATTTCAAAACATTGGTGATCCTTAAGATTAGACCCGTAAATTCCGAAATTTTTTAATAATAGTAAATATTTGTTTAAAATTATGTTTAACATTTATTTAGTTTGTAATATTCTGTTCGATAATAATTAATATATAATATTCTATATAATATAATGTTTGCCTGGGAACCTGCATCTTGACAGATGAGTTCGCCAGTTACAACCAACTGTAAAACCATGCAACTGTGAACCACACATACAATTTTGTGAATCCCATTGACCCAAACATTCACACAAATACCATCAAGGGCATGTGGGGAAATGCGAAAGCAAAGTATCGTACCATGCGCGGTACATCCGAAGGTCTGTTTTCTAGCTATCTCCAATAATTTCTTTGGAGGCGCTATTTCTCGGAGTGCACCTTTAGCAATTTGATGTACTGGATCTGACGTCATTATTATGAGTAACATTTTTTGATTTTCATATAACATTTCATAAATACATGTTTTCTATGGATTTATTGACATTACTTTTAATATCTCCATATTTTATACTATTTTTAAAATTTTGGAATTTACGGGTCTAAACTTAAGGATTGTCCAAAACATCAATAACCATTGCCTGCTATCAGGTGTAGTAGTGTACACAGTTGTGTACATGACCTTTTTGGAAATTATACATTTTCTGTGTTCTATTTTTTATGCCTATGGCTATGCTTTTACTAGATATATACATGACTATATATTATACTATATATTATAGATTATAGTCATTGTATTTATAGTCTATATATACTATGCTGCACTTAATCTGCCATTTTAAATGATTTCCAGATATGTTTCTAATACATATGTTTTATTTAAATCTTTTTTTTTGCTTTGCCCCTGGCCCTGGCCTAGGGCCTGGACCCACCCCACTGCCACTCAACCCTAGACCCCTGAGCATGCCTTTGGTGCACTGACAGGATGTTTAGTTCTTGAAAAATCATGGAAATTAAGTCACTAAAAAAATAATCTCATGAAAAATCATGGAAAAATCTCAGAATTCAGTCAGCTATCACACAACTTTTTTTTTAAAGTTTAGTAAAAAATTAATATCTCTATTAGCTGCATTCTTGGCTTTAATTGCATAACATTTTTCATGCTCCATGCTGGTTTATAGGCTACGTCATGTCATTATGTAGGTGCTAAGCACAACCACTATGGCTGCAGGGAATTAGGTGCCCCTGGCATGCTGAGCTGTCATTAGCATTAGGTAGGTGCTAAGTTTTAAAATGTGTTTCTTCTAAAAAATGAATCCTACAAATTTTCAATAAATATCTTAATTTTGCCTTAAATGATCACAGAAAAAATATTTCCTGTAACACTGGACACCCTGACTGAGTTAATTTCTATTCAATTTGAATTACCTCTAAATTAGGATTAAAAAGTGATTTAGTTAGCCAATTAGAGTCTAATGCCATGGGCAAACCTAAATCACTTTTTTATATGCTTATCTAATAGATGCACATATACACTTTTTTAAAGTCTGGCAGCATGCAGACTTGAATAAGTCAAAACATAATCTTTTAATAAAATAACCTAGCCTCTTATTCCTTGGCTTAAGGCTTAACCCTTTGTATCTGGAGGGGGGAATGCCAATTATTTTTTAAAGAAATTAAGTTTTTATTGTTGAATTATATGATGTATGATCCTAATTTTTTTACTTAGTGGTTAAAATACTTTTATCTAAAGCTAAAAAATATTGTTTTGAATATTTTTACATACCAGAAAAATGGGGATATCATTAATGATCTATGTTATGCTCCTCCCTTGGTTTTCACACTTGTTAGGAGCTAAAACTTACAACATTAATAGAAAAAATATGTTTATCCTAAAATATATCCATTTAACTTGAATAATAAAATTATTTATTAAAACAATAAGTGATTAAAAATAATACTCAAATAGCATTTATACTACTTATAGTTTATTTATATATGTTTAAAAACATAATTTTTAAATGTTAAAGTTATTTAATAAATATATATTAGCCAAATTAATAACAGTTTACAATATCAGAATGAACTCCTAACAGTAAATATTTAATTTAAAATAATTTACAAAAATTAATTAAAATGAGAAGATAATTTTCATACAAAGAAATCAGAACTTGTATGCCAAATTTAATACACAGCTTTGCAAGCATAGTACATCTGATAGATTCATAACTGACAACAACAGAAATTATATAGAAAAAAAAATTAATTTTAGTTTCTGTATTACTATTACACATATATACATATTCTTTCCATTTTAATCTTACTAAATGTAAAATTTTATACACAACTTCTTTGCATGGATGGTATATTTGATATATTCTAAATTACAAAAAATGTTGAAATATATAGTCTTACAAGCTTTGCAAAGGTAAATTTCATTATTATATCCAAATTAATAATTGTAATCCATTGTCCAGTATTACATATATATATCCAAATGCATTGTTTTCATTTAAACAATGTATATATCCACTTATATACTATATGGTGAACTTCTAAAAAAATCATCAAAACTTTAATTTGATCATAACCCATAAATATCTCATTGGTTGTTGAATTTTTAATTATGTAAAATTTAGCCACTGAGACTAAATTAGAAAATTCCAACCACTATATTTTAATTTTTTTAATAAAATAATTGAAAATATAATAGATGCATTTTTATTTAAAATTCATTCACAAACTTAACAAAAAGTAAATAATTAAAAATTTGCACATTAGTTGTTAGACAAATGTATTTGTTGATTACTTCAACAATGGTCTGAAGGAAATTGAAAATTTAACAAATGGTTTAAAAAATCCAAAAAGACCTTGACCTACATAAAAACAAACAGTTTTTTATTAATGTATTTAGTGCTACAAATTGTAACAAGGAATATGTCTAAAATACAAACGAGGACATCACAAATTTAGTTTCTCTCTAGATGAGCCATTTGTAAAAAAGAAAAGGCATATTAGGTAAAACAACATCTACATTTTAAGCAGAAAATGTTGGTGCATAGTGAGCCTTACAATTAATAAAAATCAGTTCTTATATTTCAGACATAAGATAAAATGTATCTGTCTAGTCATTGTCATCTACTTATTCAATCAAAGAGGGAACTTGTTTTGAAGTGTATACATTGTGAACTGTCAAAGGTCTTTGTCTGGCATTTACCCCAACTCTTTTCTTCTTCCATTTTGTTCCATCTTTTGTAATGATAGTGTCCTTGGTATCTCCTCCATCTGAGTTATCACTATCATCATCAAGTTCATCAAATTTGTAGTTAATTTAAATGTAATGAAAGAATTACGAACGTCATCATCATACATTTTTTATAATGCATGTTCATGTAATTCATCTTTGGTTAGTTTAATATTTGTTGCAATATTTTTTCTGCAGTGAATCTTATGGGTGCGATTTATTATATTTAATTAATAGTGTATGTCCAAATATCAACTGAAAAACAAGTTATAGTCACATATATTCTGTTAAATATAGTATATCAAATAATCAATAATTAGCTATAAGTATATTTATCCACCATCAGCTGTCTCTCTGTAGCCATTAGCCAATCATTTCATAGTGCTTCTAGCGAATTCAACATGTCAGACTGTCCAACGGAGACACTAAGATGGACACTATATCCTGATTTGTTCAACTGCCATACAAAGCTTTTGATTAGGCCTACCTGATATTATATAATTAAAAAATTAATACTTATTGTATGACATGATTTAGTGTGCACTTGAATACATACATTGTTGTCTCATTGTGAAATCACTCATTTTTCAATATTCTTGTCTGGTGCTAATTGTCAATTTGTTGATTATTGTAACTTATAAAACTTATCAGACAGACATCTTAATTATTAATTTGTTCAATAATTACTCAAATTGCAGTCATGTGCATTTTCTATCAAATTGTTTTGATGCAGATGCATCATATTCAATCATGTCCCGATTTGGCAGAGGCCATAAGTTGGAGAGGCTGACATATAGACTGCTCAATATATTTATATTATATACATAGTTTTAAAATATATAAGTTTTACATTCTAAATTAATGTTAGTGTTACTTATATTCTAATAATTTGATTGTGACTATTGTATATAATATTTACTCATAAAAATGTTATTACATTCATAGCTCATTCACTCTTTTCATGTAGAAGTCAAATTGAGGTTATGCTTCATTGTAATAATTCTATCAAAAATATTGTATAAACAAATTTAAGTTTACATTCTACAGTTTGAGTATCTGATCACTTCATTATGAAATCGAATGAAAATGCTAGCAGTTGTTGTCAAAATGACTGCTTGGTATTGTTAGTGTTAAGCTTAGACACTTCCTAAGTGCACTTTATTATGGACTTCTACATTTAGATTCTAAAGAATTCAATTGTTACTGTTCGTATGTGATACCCAATATTTAGGGTATTTATTTAGATGCCATTTTTATCCTTTTATAAATTTGTACCCCACACCGAAAATTTAAATTCCTGTAATATATGAAATATATATATGTTACTAAATAGAAGGAGAATTTATATTCAAAATTAGTTTTAAATATTCTTTTATATATCCATGAAATTAATAGAAAAAAGATTGTAACATAATTCAAATTAACTTTTAATTATATATGGAGGTTTCTGCCTATATTAGATAAATCTTTAAATACATATATATATTCAATAATTTCTATAATAATTATTTGTATAAATATTCAGATTTATATAGATATAGTACACTGTGTTTCATAGTGCACTCTGTTGCTGTAATTCATGTATTACTTAATATTTAGTTCATGTTCAATAGACCTGTATTTTACACAAATTTAGGGATGGTTTTGCTATTGTTATTTTATATACACATGTATATGTTATTTATATACAACAAATTCTTAATTAGTAACGTTAGTGCCACCCAAAAACTTAGTTAATATTTAATTAGTAGCCTAAGTAATTCATTAATTTAAATCCTACATATTTAATTAAGTATTTGCCACTAACAGAATTAGACGAGTCATGCAATTTGGAAAAGTCTTGATTACTTATTTTAGATAACAAGCAAGTTTTTTCTTTACAATTTGGACCTCTTTTTTGTTAATAAAATAGTTGTGAACCAAGTTATATATAGTTACCAAAATATAGATTGAGTAGCTACTTAGATGCAATGATGTTATATAGAGATAAGATAGTTGCGAACCAACTGTTTTTTGTATTTTTCTTATTTATTAAGATAAACTATATATATATATTTCTTTTATGTTTTAATTATAGACTCTTAGAAGACGCCTATACAATTCAAGACCCCTTTCAAGAAAATCAAGGCTGTGTTGTTTTGGGTGCTGATTGTTCCATTTGTGGGAAAATGGTGTGCATTTCACAGGTGTGTTATTTTTGTTTTTTTAGCTTATGGTTGACATGTAAATTAACGTAACTACTTTTTCGATTAAATGCCTATTATTTAATTAATCCACTGTGAAGATGGAAGGATTTATTATTTATTTTCAGTAAATATTTTAAAATTTTATTTCAGGATTGTTCTATATTTTATTCCAAGCGATTCTGTGTACAATGTGTTCGTAAGAATTATGATAAATTCCCAGTGGAGATACAAAAGGTAAGGCAAATTTTGTACATTTACAATAAATTATGTTTAGTAATATTTATTTCAAAGAAAATCCATTTATTTGACTGATTAGATTATTTGTAACTGATTGTTTGATTGCACTTTATAATTTTAAAAACTTCTTGCATGGGAACATAATATGTTAAGTTTAACGATTCGCTGGGAGAGTGATAACTCTTAGCTTAAAAACACCTTTCGAAAGTGTTATAATGAAGATGAATTTTGACCTGCATCAGTTTTCGTCTAGATAATGACACTTGACGTTTAAACATTTGAAAGTACCGTTCAGGGGCGGATATAACATTTTAGCAAGAAACATTAGAAAGGCGCATGAGGCGAATCAAAGATCTGCAAATGTTGCCTTTAATAAATAATGACTTAGGCGAATATCGTGTAATACAATGTTTAAATATTAACAGGGAAATTATGTTAAACATTTGATTAAACGTTGATGAACATTGATAGTGGTGAAAATGTTTAGTGATGTTTCACGTTAACATTGGGCGTTGCAGGATTTTAAGGGGGTTGGCATCACTGGGATACTAAATATGCCACAGTATTTGTTAAGTATACATTTTTAATTTGCTCTCAGAACGATGCAATGTCAACTTCTAAACCTAACTCTATCACGTACGAAGGTCACACTTTTCAGTGAATACAGCTTTTCAAAAATATATTTATTAAAAGATAAATTATTTCCTAATTCTTCATGATTGTTTACATAGTAGACACATTATTTATTTTTGACAATTTTGATCAATACATAAAGTTAATTAAACCAGGTTTTCCAGAATAAGTCCATCGCATACATAAATCAGTGTTAGTAGTATGGGAAGGTTGACTTCAGGCTCATGGCTCATCACCTCCACCCCCGACCTAACCACCCTAAATTATGTTTTTCATTCTGTGACTTCGTGGGTCTATTCCAAATAGGTCATGGTTATTTATGAATAAATTAATGACGTTGAGTTCGAATTTGATATTTAGAAGGTGATCGGAAATCACCTATTGATTCTTATGTATTCTTATGTATTCGAACGCTATCGCCTAAAGACAATACACGTCTACACTTTCGGGGTCTAATATCAGTTAATAATGTCAATTTATATTTCAAACATGGTCCAGGGCGTCAAAATTGGGCCCTAATACATCTTGTTGCTAATATCTCCCTTAATAATGGTCTGATTAGGGGGGAAATTCACTGCGGTATAAGTAAATATATATGACCAATCAAATAGACATTAAGAATACCATCGTAGCAACATAAAAATTGTAATTTAACCTATAATAAGGAACGTATGTAATCGCAAGCTCTCATTTACAATCTGCAATTTATTACCTTATTTCAACATTCAATTTGCTAAATATAAATTTTGTAATTTCTTTTCGTCGATATATGTGAAAATTATTTTCAATTGTCTTTTCAGTTTAGTAGGTATTTGATTTTTATAAGAATGTTTCCTTGATAGTAAAAACTCTTTCGCGTTAAATGGTAGAGTTATTATTTATAAAAAACGACGCATAGGCGTCGTGATCAAGTTTATGCTAACATATAAATCGTTTTTGTTTATTTATTATATCAGAGTTAAATGGTAGAGTCGAAATTAACAATAAATCTTTGATCAAATTGTGTAGGAATTCTAACAATAGTCTTGTGGCATATAGGACAATTATTCTTCATGATTGTAACTTCAACAGAAAAGTGTTTGGTTGTTTGTATTTAATGTATATTTTTAGATATTTTTTATCTGTTTATGATATTTTATTCATTTTAAAATGTTGTATCATACAAATATGGAATAAAGATAAATTATTTTAGATGTTCTTTTACAGCGTCCATTTTGTTCCATATTGTCTTAATTATTTCTATTTGTCATATAAGTCAATGAATATGTTGGCAAAAACATGTATTTTGGTTCAATTTGGCTGCCCTGGACCATGTTTGAAATATAATTGACATTATTAACTGATATCTTAGACCCGGCAAACGTAGACATGTATTGTTGAGTGTAATCGAGAGCGCTCAAATACTGACGTTTATGAAAAGAGTTGTATGAATGAATACGTTATTTCCGATCACCTAAATGGAAAAATTCGAACTCAGTGTCATTGATTTACACGATAAAGACATTAACCTTATTAAAATAGGGTCAGGAACTCATCGAAATAAATATGATTTAGTGGAGGGGGGATGAATCATCATGAACCAGAAGTACACCTTCCCGTACCATTAATTTTAATTACATATTGAATAGGCCTGCCTAGTTAATAAACGAAAAATATTAGAACATTTTATGATCTTTTTTTAAAGATATTTTATTCCGTTAGATTAATGAAGATTTTTTCAATGTGCTTGATTTGTGATTTTAATTTTATTATTAAAAAAAGTTTGAAAATTAAAAAAATTTCTAATAAAATTTATTATGATGTTAGGGCAATATCTAGCTACATGAAAATTGTACATGCCCAATATATTTTCAATATGTAAATATATAATAATTTTATATAAATTCAGAACATATTTTTCATAATAGTACTTGTTCATTATTACGTCATAAATTTAGTATTATAATTACAAACACTGAAAAAACTCACATATATTTCTTGTGTTTTCTGTTTCAGGAAATAAAAATGAAGGAGTTATCTACATGATTAATTTTTTTGTAAATATATGTCCTATTTAATGTTTATGTATATATTATGTTGTGTTTATATAGATATATATAGTTATCGAATAAATATTCTTGTATATATTTATAAAATAGTTTTTTATTGTTTATTCATAAAAATATGTATTTAAGCTTGTGTGTATTTAGTTACTGGAACATTACAAAGATTGAATTCATTGAATGCTTGAATACATTCAAAGAGATATATTAACAATATATAACACATACATATTTGCTGCGAAATATTAACTTTTTGTCGCTGACGGTGTCCGGAGTGAATTTGTTTGAAAATATACATTTTAGATCAATAAAATATCTATATAATATTTTTTCATATCTTTCATTTCGGCTTCTAGATCTTTATCATTTCACTTGAAATAATATATTATTTTTGGATAATTATACAGGATAAATAATTTTGATCTGTTATGATTCTCTTGTATCATATTTACAGGAAAGTAACATTTTACTGTAATTCAATAAAAATTATTAATGTTAAAAAGCAGAAAACTGGAACAGGCGCACAATGATTTTTAAAGTTATGACCTTGTTATTTAACGGCAAAAATTAAATATACAACATACGTGTAAGTAGTTAAGTTTATAAATAATAATAAAATTTTGGTAAATTAATTTTAACTTGATTATACTATGGGGCGTTTGCTCGATCAATAATTTTTTTAGTATCGAATTCTTCGATTTCTCGATTAATGGATTAAGTGTTATTTATATAATATCATATAATATCAATAATATAAATAAAAATTACAAAATTAACTGCCAGGACATATTATAGACTCCAGCATGATTCTATATATATAGAGGCGGACTATAGAACTGGACTGAAATCGGCTCATAATTTATAATATATTTACTTCAAAATTTGATTTGTAATTTTTAATAATTAGTTACTATTAATTTACGCGGCCCACCTATAATAGACTTTAGACATTTGTCCATAGTGCAAATTTCTAAGAATAACTTCATATTAATAAGAATTTGGCTATATTAATAATTCGCTTATTTTTATATGTTCTCCGAAATATTTGACAGTCTCAAACAAGTTAACTTGATTATTTAAAATATTTATTTCATGTAACATATCAAATTATTTTGTGGTTTTTTGAATTTTATCTAATTATATTAATAAGCTTTAACATATTAAGTTTTATAAATTTGAAATTAATATTTATAGAATATAATATATTAGTAAATTACAAAACCTATGATGCAATTAAAAGGTAAAACAACTTACTTTAAAGTAGGTTGTTTTACCTTTTCACGGCCGTATGTAATTTGTATTCTCCAAGTACAAGAGCGCTCATGATCTTATTAAGTACGTACTTTTCTTGTCAGTTTACTTTATAATAGTTGAAATAGCTGAATAATTATAAAATAATAAGTTATTGTCAAAATAATTTAAATATAAGAATTAACCCTTCGATATTTCTTCAAATATTTATTATAATCATAACTTTTTTAAACCATAATTTTAAATGTTCACTACAAATTGTATAAGATTAATTGATGCTTTCAACCTATTATATTTATTTAATAAGGATAATATAACTCTATATTATGATACTATACAAAAATAATAATATTGAAATAAATATATATATTTTAAAGAAATATACATTGGTTAAAGAAATATACATTGGTTAAAGAAATATACATTGGTTAAAGAAATATACATATTTAAAAAAATATGTGTAACAATTATATCCTTCTGTTTTAATACGTAACTTTAGTTTCAGTTTTGTTCTTTTGCTGAATTTTTTAGTTTTTAATAGTTTTCTACACTTTCTTCTAATGGTCTGCTAAATTAATTTAATTGTTGTTCAAGT
Organism: Coelogynopora nodosa; assembly: GCA_034780555.1. Lineage (NCBI taxonomy): Eukaryota > Metazoa > Platyhelminthes > Proseriata > Coelogynoporidae > Coelogynopora > Coelogynopora nodosa. The sequence goes on from JAUZND010030980.1 coordinate 13,435, forward strand.
CAACTTCCACCCATACTACTCCCTTTGGGTGAAAGGGTATGAGGTTTGTGGCTACACATTCTATGAGGAACAAACATAAGCGGTGGTCGGATAGGCGAAATTGTAGGATGACTGATTGTACTATTGGAGGTATTTATATCCCGATTTTTTTTATTAGTAACCTTGTGAATACGATGATTATGTTGATTTAATAAAATAATGATGTATTTTTGTTTTAGATACTATGGAGAATAATAATGTCAACCTTTTCAGGTTAACAGAAGTTTGTCACTTGTCAAGGAAACATAATTATCCTTCATATTTGGTTGAACAAACATTGGATTGCATTCCTAACAAGGGTTATAAAAAAAGGAAATGGAAATGTGTAAGTTATAAACATTGATTAGTATAATGTTATGTAATGTGTATGAAAATAAATAAAATAATTTTACTTTTATGAAAGAATGTTTTAATAAGGCTCAGAGAGGCTCTGACAAATGACCAGACTCTCAAGTAGACCATCCTATTTACCCCTATTCTTTCCATCAGTATCAATTTTATTAATAATTTACTCTAGTTTTATAATTATTATGAATTATTTCAAAGTTTTAATACCTGACTAATATACAACAATATACTGCCAATTTGTTTAAATATCATTATCATACAATACATGTCATGATAAGATATAAGCATAAATCCATAGCTTAAATTTATGACTTTATCTTTAATATATATAGTAATAAAATTATAATTAATTAATAGATGTAGATAATATTTATGTATTAAAACATTGATGAAATAATTTATATTTTCAATCTATATTTAGCAAGGTTTAACTTTAGAAAAAATATTATTTAATATATTTATTATTACATAAATGATATTAAATTAATAATAGTATTACTGATTATTAATATATTATATGTCATCATACGAAGCTATGTGCCTAATATAATAGTATTTTCATTATTCAAATTATGTATATAAAATATTTTATAATTATATTTAACATAATTAATTACCTTAAAGGCTTAATTAATATAGTAGAATCAAAACATTATTTAACCTTGTTAATTACCTGTAGTTTTTAGTTTATATCATCCTATTATATGTATGCTATACATGTTTTAGTTCAAAATAGATTAAATTTATGAATTTTTATTTTATTTTATGGATATATTTAAAACAATTCTTATATAATTAGTTACAACTAGAAGTAAATTATTGGAAAATAACATATAAATAAATACAATTTTAATATTTATTTCATTATATATATATTGCTTTTTATGAAATTATATTATGAATTGTACAGGACTTATTAGATTTAATACATAAATATTTCATTAAAATATATAGAAATAGTTTTTTATAATCTATATCAGAGATGGTCCATTAAGAGAAATTTTTGGGTATTAGGTAATGTGAAAAAATAGCTATAAACTAGTTATTTTTATTTAAATATTACTAAGCAATTTTCATTATTACTGTCCTTGTATTATAATATATTAATTACAGGTTAAAATTGGTTTACCAATTCAGTTAAGGCAAAACCTAGTGAGATTTAAAATTATATGGAGAGTTAAGAAATCTATTTACAAATGAAAGTCACTTGCTGACAATAGTAAACTTTTATTAATGGATGTATAAATTTCACACATTGAAATAGTGTAAAAAAATTTTTTTCAAAGTAACTTTTCTTAGAATCTATTATAATTTCATTAACTCTTGTAACTTAAGAACAATTTAAGCTAATAATTGACAATATTGGTTTGTAATTTTAAATATTCAATTTTATTTAATATATTAATTTTTCTTTTATTAATATTTTGTTCAAAGTATATTGACTTTTTAAGTAAACTTTGGATATATCTTGAAATTGTATATATGTGTATTCAGACTAGAGCAAAGATTCAAATAACAAGATCAAAGGATCCTATTGCCTCAGATTTAAGTACTTACCCAGATTTCAGTATTTTTTATAGGTCATAATTTGTATAGATATACAATAAAACTAGAGGGCATGTGGTTGGGTGGGGCAGGGGTTATAGAGCCCTCTGAGCATTATTGATAATTTTAAAAAATACCTAAGTCTTGTATGATACCGGATCAGATAATTTATATGAATTGTAGTTTGTAAAAACTCAAAAATGTTGCCACGAAGTGCCATTTTAGAGGGTTGGCTGCATGCCTTGCCCTTGGCCCCTATTGATATTTGTTGCTTGCTCGCATTTTTGTGTTGGCTGTTCTCATCCATGTGTAATATAAATAAATAGAAATTCTACTTACATTGCTAAAAGTGTGAATATATTTAGCATACAATCAAGTCAATGTTTTTAAAATTTAATGTTAGACTGTATTTTGTTTAAAATTGACCACTTCTAATAATGAAAAAGTACATTTTTATAAATTATGAAAGTATCATATATTTATAGTTTATTCAGATCTATCATATATGATGATTGAAAGAGAATGTATTTAAAATTTTATAATATTATTGATATGCAATCTGAAATTAATATGTAACAAATTAAAAGCATAAAAATAAATGTAATCAAATTTAAGCTTTATTCAAGTTATAGAATATCATGTACACAAATACTTTTGTACAAAAGTTAAATTATTTTGTTAATTAATGAGTTTATTTTGTTAATGAAAGTATGATTTCATCAGAAGTATAACTCTTATTAATTAGTAAAATCTAAGTGGTATACTATTTTCATTTCTATCAGTATGAAATTAAAGTTCAACTTTTGTTAATCAAATTAAAAATACTATTTTTGGTGGATGAAGTATGCTTTACATTATGTTCTATATGATTTTTTTTAAATTGTAACAAAATCATTGCCATTAGAAATTGTTTTAAATTTAAATTGCTTGTCTATTACCTGATTACTGCAATTACAGGGAGTTATTTTTAAATACAGATTGCTTGTCTATTAACTGATTATTGCAAATAGAGTTAGTTATTATTTTAGCAAGACATATTCTTAAATATGAAATTATATATATATATATATATGTTTTTTACTAGTAAGACAAATGTTTTTTATTGATTAATTCATTCTACTTTATTTTCATTCTTTCATTTAGGTAACCAAAGCAGAATTGAAAGTTGTTTCATGTTTACTGATATTGGAGAAAAAATACTTTCCTGATATGTCAATCTTAAAATCAGAATCTCCTGTAAGTATAATTAGATAAGGATTTCATTTATAATGTCATTAAAAATGGGTTGACTTGGCTATAATTAGGTGATTATTGACAACTATTTTTAGTTATCTATTGCAAAAATATGAATTAACACTATAATGATTATTAAAGAAATTAAATGTTTTTTTGCTGAAATAGTGAATACAATGACATTTCTTAAGTCCCTTGGTATAAATCACATTTTTAATAAAATCTAATGAACTGCCATATACTTGAGTTAATTTTGAGTTAGGAACATATTGACAGTCTCAGGTACCAAGGATTGTACCAAACACTGGAGAACAAGATTGATCATTGAGACATTACACATTTTGTAAGGAATAATCAGATAAGGGGTTATATACTGCACAATGTTAGACATTTAAGAGAAACAGTTTATCTTTGTAAAAGAAAATTGAAATATATGACATACTGACTTTACACAATATTATTTGGAAAGACAACATGAGATAAGCAATGCCAAATTTGGATCCTATTGCTCATATGCCAACCCTTTTAATATGGTATCAATGATATGCAGTGAAACAAATTACATGATGATGATGTGCTCCACCACATCAATTTGGCTCATTTACAAATTCTACATGAAAACAGTTAACATTGTTTCAATTCTCTGTAAAGTTATTTTAATTTAAAAGATAGGTATAATGTTAAAACATATGGTATAGATGTTTTGGAATATTTCTACAAATGTCACTTATCAGGCATGGGTTACAATAACCATTTTTCAATTCCATTATCCAAATTTTAAAATGAATATTTGTTTGTATTGATTTTTATTTTCTCTATTTAAAAAACTTTTGAGAATTTTAATTTAAACTAGTGATTATTATTTTTAAACAAACATAATCATTATTTTTATAGGAATGTGTTAATCTTTTCCCTTTGTCATGAATGTTCTATTAAAGAATATATAAATTCTCTAACAGCATTTCTAAACAAATGATTTTTTTATTACTAGGATTCTGATGAAAAAGTTACCATCCATCTGAGAAATGGGGCTGTCAAAAATTTAAGATTTCTTCACAATGGTATATTCAATGTCTCTCAATATGTGTTTCCAATTTCTGTTAATATAATTGACAGATTTCTTGTCAAAGTTAAAGTAAGTTATTTGTCATATTTATTTCAGAGGAATTATTTTGTCACCCATTTTTCTTGTAATTTTTTATTTAGGTAAAGCCAAAGTATCTTGTTTGTGTCACAATTGCCTGTTACAGTCTTGCCATTGAACTTTTGGAGCCAGAAGAGGTATATATGGATACTTTGTGATGATATTTTTATTACTTTTTCAAACATTTAAAAAATCATGCCTATAAAGCATACACATTAATTATGATGTAGTTAGTGTGCTAAGAAAACTCATGATGCAGTTAAAAGTGTTATTTAAATTAACAAAATGCCAAGCTTTCAACTTACAACATGAAGGCATGGTCATGGTATAAAGAGTTACAAACATTATTAAACTATTATATATACATGAAAAATCGTAAGCCAATCATAGACTAGGGAAACTCCTAACAGATATGGAAAACAATATTGATACAGTCTAGATATAGACAAATAGAGTCTTCATAAAGTCACAGCTGTGTAAAATCCAAAGAATGTATAAATTAAAATGCATCCTATTATTTCCTAGGCCTGTGTTATAAGTACAAGTATAACTTGGTGGAATTCCTTTATTATTCTTTCACTTTTGGTATTGATGTCTTTTTGGCTGGTTTTATTTGAGTTTTTTCTAGGAAGTTATACTATTGTTTTTTTTAGTTATAGAATTTCCTCTCCTTTCTTTGCCTTTTGTGTATCTTTTTTTCGGTTTTCTTTATTATAATATAGTTGTTACCTTTCCTTTTGATTAGTATTTTATTATTTCTGATTTATCACTTTTCTTTCTATCATGTGAGCTGATTTTCCTGTATGGTTCCAATCAATTCTATGACAATTGATATAACAGATTGAAAAATTAATTATAATATTGCAGAATTGAGAAGGAGTTTACATAAATTACCATTAAAAGGATATACTACATTATAATTACAGTTAATTGTAAGTAAATTTTTATTATGAATCTATAGTCAGGGTTCGTACAGGTGCTTAGAGGTGATTAGAAGTGCTTAGTTTGACTAGGTACTTATAAAGTACTTAAAAGTACTTAGATTTGATATCAGGTCCTTAAAAAAATACTAGGTACTTAAAAAGGTATTTAAAAAATCTGCATATTTTTTAAAATTATATATACATATATATTTTTATATCTAATATATATATTTTAAATATTGTAATTTGATTTATAGTCGATATTATAAAATTCATATTTATTATTTATTTTCAGATGTTTTAGTGAATTAAATAATTCTTTGTTGTTACTAGTAAGGGTCCATGGCTGGTATGACTATAAACTGTCAGTTTTGTACCTCTTTATTGAATAAATCTACTTAAGAGGTCCACTTACAGCGAAAAAGAGATCAGAAGAGTTGCAAGCTGTAGAAAAAGAACTTAGTGTACATATTAAGAACAATCCAGTACATTTCAAAGAACATTCCTGAATTGTGTATTTATGTTTGTAACATTTGTTAAAATTGTCATAAAAATCATGTATCATTATAATTTTTACATTATTTATATATTAGCTATTATTACTATTATATTTATGTATGATAGATTTTTTTAAATTGTCATAAAACATGTGGGTATCCTTGCGATTTTTGTATTATTTTGTTAGTAAAAAGGTGCTTAGATTCAGTCATAGGTTCTTAAAGCACCTCCCTAAAATTCTGTACGAACCCTGTATAGTATATTTGTTTTCATTAATACAATCAGTTAATCCATGTTTTGCATAAATTACTTCATGATATTGAAGCCAGAAAAATATACTTTTAATGATAATAATCGTCTTACATATATATAACATACAATATTTATAATCTATTTATATTTATAATTCATATATTTATAATCAAAACATTGTTACCAAGTTGGTATACATTTTAAATAAATTATTTATTAAATATGATCGAATAAGAATTAATAAGTTTATCCAACCATTTAATTAAAAAATTATGATAGCCTGAAATTGATAGTTTAGTTGTTAACGGTTTTATAGTTCGTTTACTTTACAATACAAGGCTCCATTTTATTTAATGTAATATTTCCTATTTAGAAGCGACCTTCTCTGCAGTGTTTAGTTGACATCTCACGCTGTGGAGGATCCGTCAATGATCTGAAAAGGATGGTGCAAATTGTCCGGGGTAAACTCGACAATGATTTGCACTGTCCAACTTCATTGGATCTCGCTCAACTCTTCTTGCAAAAAAAGTCCATTCCGTCTGACCTGTTTGCTCACTTAGAAATTGCTCTCTGCTCTTCTGAAGTCTACCGTTTTCTACCTTCCTGTCTGGCTGTGGCTTTACTCACGTCTCGTGAGGAGCTCATTTCAGCATCCAAATTGCAGAAGTTTGCTGCTTACTGTGAAGTGGGTATATGGCATTACTATTTCTTAATACTGATATTTTTAATGAGCACTACCTTTATATGTCATACTTTTATATAATATTAGCATTCTGAGTTGTTTACAGACGTACATTGGTTAATGTCGCGTTTAGATTTTTAATTTGTATTACATATTTAATTTGTTATTTTTTAAATATAAAAAAAATATTACGTTATTGTATCAATTAAAATGCTTCGAATTTTCTCATTTACTTTCAGTATGTATATATAATTAACACTTTTTTTAAATTATTTTTTTAACATTTTTGATAAAATTACAATAAATTTTCTTAGATACATTATGTTTCTTGATAAATTATAAACAAATCCACTATTCTTGTTCATTTCTTAAAAAAAGGTTTTCCCAAATATTCAACTCTACTCTAAAAATGAATTTTCTTATTTGTTTTTAACTGATTATGTCTAAACATCGTTTGTTTTATCAACATATCCGTTAATATATCTATAATTATTTCGGGGCTGAGTTTCGCGTGGTATGTTTAATTATATTAATATTAGCAGTAATCTCACACACTTCATATTATCACCACGAAAAGTGAAAGCTGACCAGCTACTGCTTAATATAGTTTCAATACAATATCGAGACCACAATTAGCTATAAGTTTACAACATATAATTATTTTATGCTTATGCAATTGTATAATCAAAATGTGTGAATATATAAAACTAAGTCAATTTAATAGTTATTTAAGGTGTTCAACATAATTCATACTAAACTACACTCGTCTATATTCAAAATTGTAAATATATATATATAATATACGTTACCCATTACATCTCATTTGAGATTGATAAAATGGTAAAAGCCATCTTGTTCTGTTGTATTAATTTCAAAGATACTAAAATTTAGACAATCACGTCTGATTGGAATGAATATAAAATTGCGTTGTGTCTAATAAAAGGGCGGGTTTTCTATTTAATCTTTTGCAACACCTCCAATGTTATTTAAATTCTTTATTATTGATTTCAATTTACCATCGTTTCCCCGGTTTTTGTGACTGGCGATGTGGGAATTGAACAGGTCATGCCTAATGCACCCGCCTTTTAATTTATCGTTAAGTATAATATTTGAACGTGTCCTAAAACTAGTATATTGTTTGTTTAGCAATTGTATTCATCAGACCTAGAGCTCTCCCTATTAATTTAAACTGTATATTTTTATTCTAATTTCCCTTTTTACAAAGCTGGTACAAAGTTGTTAACAAGATATCACTAAGTTTGACAAGGTTTATATGTAATTGTATTCTTTGCAGAATACATTTGGCATATTTTCTACGCACTTTGCTCTATTTCCATTATTGATTTATTTTTTGTTCAATAACACTAAATATACTTGGCTATTTATACATATTGCTGTGCTCCTTCATATTTAAAGACAGAAATTACAAAGTTTATGAACTAATATTATGTGCAGGATTGTTCTTGTTTTGTATCCAATTGAGCCTACGTGCTTGTACTTTGGCCTGACAGCTGATTGTTATCGCTTAGTAAGCTTTGGCCTAGTTTCTTTCTGTTTACATTCCATTCATTGCACAATTCGTTTGGTGTGCTTGTTCAAGCTAAGCTGTTGTACCCTTGGTGCAGTTGTGTGGTAGTTTCTTATATTTATCTTAGTTTAATTTACTGATGTTTAATGAAGACTATTAAGTTAACACTTGACAACGGGCTCATTTAATACCTAATTATCAATAATAAAATATACTTAATTGCATCCGTATCCTTCACTACTATATAAGTGTATTTTTGTTTATTTATTTATTATGTGAGATGGATGAATTTAATGTGTATTATTTTACTGTATCTATTATTTTAAATACATATATCATTATAATACACTCATACAAAATTATATTCAGTATATCGATTGAACACGAATATAATGACATTAAGGGTTACATATAATGTATCACCATTTAAATAGATTATAATCACATAATTTGGCATTCTAATGAAGTTGAATTGAAACAATGTAAATTTAATTGTACCACATTGCAGACTGCCATTGTTATGTTATCGCAAGATTATATATATGGTCAAGAATATGTTTAAACTAAGGTATTTAGTAAGCGATACATTTAGATATTACATTGGCGTGATATACAGTAGCTTACAATACAAGTTAGAATTTACCTTCGTTTATCTTATTTTCTAAAGTTTGTAGAATTAGATAGCTCCAATTGATGTATTATATATTAATTTAATAAACGATTTATTTTTGCAAATGCTTGTTGCTGTTGTGAAGCCAAAAGTTACCCAACTATACTTTTAAGGTATCACAATATTCTTGCTTCGTTATAGTATTGTCAATTTTTATCAAAAACAATATACCGAAGAAATTGATTTGATTCTAATCGGTTGCATTATTAAGAGAGTGACAATAACTATATATTGCGTTTGTTAGCCTAAATTGTAACTAGGTGACTATTAGTCAATACAAATTGTACTGGTAACTATTTTTCAGTAGGTCTATTAATTATGACTGTATCTATTTTTAATGGTAGGCTATTAATTAATAGGAATTGTTTGTATTACACCAACATATTAGTGAATCTTATCATTGCTTTGTTACTATAACTAAACTGTTTGTATTACTTTAGGGTCTATGTTTCATTTGAACAAATTGTGTATACTACATGAAATAGTATTAATACCTAAGGGCCGAATTCCCGTACGCGTATTAAGTTAATACTGTATTAGGCTTAATATAGTATTATCTAATACAATATTATCTTTCTAGTTTAGTTCGTATTCCGGAACGAGTATTAAGAAAATATTAACTAATACGAACTAA
>JAUZND010030991.1:0-22928 GCA_034780555.1 Coelogynopora nodosa
ATTGAGATATTTATCTATTGATTAGTTTAAGCCAATGGCGACTAATTAATTAAGAATATATATATATATCCCGGCAATTTATATAGAAAAATTTAACTTGTTTAAGTTGTCGAAAGTGGACGCAACTATACATATTAACATAGTAGATTATCTAACATTTCTCGTAAACAATTGCTAAATGTCACGAGCACGTACATTTTTTATCGAAAATAATATCCAAAACGTTCGAACTAATTGAAATTAAAAATCGTATTCTAGCGAATTTGAGGAGATGACGTCACAAGCAAACGTATTTGATACAATTGAAGATAATAAGTAAAATATGTTATTAAACGTATGGGGTATTTTTTGTGCATACAAATTCTTGAGAATAGCGCATTCTGATCAAAATGATATCAAGTAATGAATTACATTTTAAAAGGCACGATTTAACAAAAATATTATTGTCGTAATGATTACTGTGCAAAAACCACTTTTTAATAAGTTATGTCATCAATAATATTTTGTAGCAAACACATTTTCAATAAAATAACCATATATTAAGTTGTTGTATCATGTGTTTAAAGAATTGTCACTTTTAGTAAGCGTATCAGAGAAAAGATCATTTGGATGATTATTTGAAGGATAAATTGTCTAATATATGTAAATGACAATTATATATTTTTTAATTCTTTTTAATTGTCCTATATAGTAATGTCGTCAATTGTGTATATTCAATATATAATAAATCAAGTAACGTTAATAATAATGCTCAATTGTTATTGTGACTATTAATATATCCTTTTTATAAAGGGAACGCAGATTTTATGTGGTTTTGAATATAATTTTGTTTTACAACTATATGTACAACCATTTTAATTTCTATAACCCTATTTCCATTTTAATCAAAATGCCGCCTTCAAATAACCTCTAAACAAAATCCGCATTTTTATTTATTGTGGATGGTATATTAAAGCTTATTTAAACATTGTAATATTGTATGAATGCTGTAATATTTAATTACTTTTTGTTGTCAAAATCTAAAACTGTTTTATTTGAATACAATTGTTTTATAAACATTGAACATTTCGATGTAGACTTTTTAAATGCCGCATTCTTCCTTTTCTTGTCGATAATGTTAGATTTATAGTGTAGGAGATATGTGTTTAAAACTGCAAAAATTAAACCGGAAACAGTGTCAGAATTGGAGTTTGGCACTCGAAATTGTGAAAAATCTGAATAGAATTCTCTCTTTACTTTTTTCCTACTATTGGGCTACTAATCAATAGTGACATACATAAATATTCTATTAAATTTATATATGTTCATATTGTAGGCTAAAATTAGACAATAATATTTGTTTCAGTAATTCCACCTGTATTTAGTTTAATTAAATATATCATTGTAGTCGAATATTGTTTTAAATGTATATTTTTAGGCACAATGCAGGTAAAAATTAAAATAATTAAAAACAGTTACGTTTCAAACTTGTTTTGTAGTTTTTTTTCTCTTTAATCTAGATAGGCGTTTATCTATTAATTTTAGAAATGTAGTTTCATCTTATAGGTTTACTATTTATGCATAATATTTTTTAGCCCAAATTATTGTTATTAAAATGTATAAGTAGTATGAGAGTTGTCGACTCTTGATCACTCCCACTGCAACTATTACCCCCTTCCCCCCTACCTTCCACAGTACTATCTACCCCATTTGCTTTACCTACCACCCCTCTTACAAGTTTAATTTTGTCCTTTAGGAGTTCATAGGTGATACGATTATGATGCTTCTAGCTTATGCCATTAACGGTCGTATTTGTGTACTCTCCTCTCCATTTGTAAATTCACTAAACCTATTAATTATCGTTTCTAATAGAATACTATATTGTCAAATATTATTTCTTACATAGTTTAAGGTTACAAAAGGTTATAAACCCTTAATTCAGAGAGTGATGCTCTCATCAAGGCCTTTCTTGGTTTTGATGGTTCCATATCGTGCAACTATCTGATAATTTTTGTTTGTAACAAAGTTCAGCCTGTCTTGTATAATCGGAATGTTTCATTGAAAACTGTTTCTAAAAATCAAAATTTTTTCGATGCTAAATAGAAGTATATTATTGATGATAAAGTTCGGCCTCTAGTTTTCTTAAATGGAAATATTTACAGATTTAAAATGTACATGTGACTATTAAGATCGGAATAATTTAGAACTAGCCATATATACCACCGGTATACATTTTTTAGTGTTATAAAATTTGAATAGGCTTAAAAGGGGAAGGAATGTAATCTGTGTTTGGCCTTTGATATTTTACTCAATTTTTATATATATATATATACATATATATATATTGATAACTATTTATATTTACCTTTGTGTTAATTATCTCTGTTTAGTCAGCTGTGATCTATGTCGGAAGTATGATATATTGTTTGTGTTAAGACTTAGTACTTAGTGTGTGTAGTAATAATAAATTGTTAATTTGTACAATGCTGTTTTTGATTAATTGGGACCCCTATTCACTACGTAGTGGATATATAGTTAAGGAACTTACTTTAGAAAATATCAGCCAAAAATATTATTCTTAAAAAGTTAGTTAACAAATGCGTGTTACATTTTTTATATAAAAAATGTACAACTGATATTCATGTTTAAAATATTTTATGATTTTTCTCAAATTTGATTTACATTAATTTTGCATCCATGTTTTCATATTTATTCTAATTTTGGATAATTTTAAACTCTAAAAAGTTCCTAAACTGGATAACTATATTTTAGGGTAAGATAAAAGACAGAAATTGTGATACTCACTCATATGAGAAATATAACAAGTTCAAAAATATTAAAGAAAATGTATACCTAATTATCTAAATATTTATCGTACTTTTGAAAATTCGATACAGATTATCGTGTAATTTGGTCAAAACGTAAATGATGTCTACTAACAACAATATCTATCAATACAAAATCATTACGATAAATATTTGTTGTCAATTTATATCATACTGTTACAAAGTTTCATTATGATCGGTTCACGTTTAATATGTGAATAGTAAATATTTTTTTTACAAAATCAGTTTCTGAGTTGCACAATAGGCATATAAATTTTTTTATATAATTTTATCATTAAAACATATTATATGCAGTATAACATCAATTAAACAATTTAAAAACAATTGCTAGTATTCTGCATACGATATTTTAAGTTGCTTTATCAATATACTATATATGTAAGTAATTATTTCAAATATAACTATGGGTTATACAAATAAACTTTGTCAGCGAATGAATAAATAATTAATTGAGATACATAATTAATAAAATAAAATATATACTAAAAAATTCTATATTATTCGAATTAAAAAAAATAAAAAATCCACATTATACATAATTTAATATTGTGTGACCAAAAATACACAAATGTTCCATTCAGATTGGTACATTGTCATAATTTATCAAATAGTAATAGAGTTATATGGAGACGGTTGCATGATATCATTATAACTCTAACTTATTTTAGAATTCTTTACTTGTTGTGATTTTCCGTCATAACCTCTATGGGTGTAGAATATGACAATTCCTGTAATTTACTTGTCGTATACTTTTCGTACATTCAATACATTTGCTTTTATGAGAAATCATTGCAGTTTTTAAACCACTAAATTACCATTTTTTTATGGAAGCAGAAAATCTTTTATTATCTCATACATTTCTCTAATTCTTTTACCGATTCAATTTTAAAATTTTAACTAGTTTGTGTGTCACGTGCTCACGTTGTTCTATGGTCTATATTTTGATATTGTTTTTATACAGTAATTTAAATGTGTTATAAAATTATTTTAGGGTTAACATGGTTTTTTGTTATTTAATAATATGTAGAATATCTACATGATAGACATGCATTATTGACTTGTAATACTGTATTATTATTAGGAAGGTGTTTAATATATTTGGTTTATACTTTTTAACAGAAGAAGCATTTGTCTAAAATATGAAACGTTGTGTATCATAGGATAGATTAGATAGATTGGTACATAGAAACTTTTGGTGAAAATAAAATGGATATTAATTTTTAAATATTATTAGTTAACTTGTTAATTTAAGATTTTATAGATGGTTACTCTTCTATTTATATAGTACTTTTATGTTCTAATACTTTCACGCTTCAGTCGCAGTTCGGTGTCCTATACGCTACATTTTTAGTTGTTTATTAACATGTTATCATACAGTCATAAGGTACCTGTTCCTCTTAACCTCGTAATTGTCTCAACCTATAAATACACGGAGTGTTCTAAAATACTTATACTTATTTTATTCATATTAAAGATACACCCTACTGACGCTTTATGGTATTTAAAGTTATTTAATAAAATATACATTTTACAAATTAAATAACGAACAAGAGTCTACATTTTACTTAACGAAATGTTTAAAAGAATATAAACAACTGGATGGGATGCACCTTACACTTTTATGTCGGAAGGGTTTACATAAACGTGTCCTTAGATTTGTCCCTTTCTGTCTCCTTACTTTTATCACGACATAATATGTCCCTATCTGTGCTGTTATCTGTGTTCATATTACGTATGTGCGCATCTATGTATACATATATTTCCCTATCTGCGCCCCATATAAGTCCTTATCCGTATCCTTATATGTGTATTTTTCTGAATCACTATCTGTATCCTTTTAAAAGTGCATATATGTGTTCCTTGATGTTTATCTATAACTGTAACTATAAGTGTCTTTTTCTGTGTCCCTATGTGTCCCTACACCAGGCTGCGGGATGTTTCCTCGCATGGGAGACCAGGCACGTGAACATACCGGCTCTCAACGACAGCAAATACATTGGCATGTCGGTTTATAACGTGGTGATTGTGTGCATCAGTGGGGTGGCCATATGTGCTATTGTCAAGGACAGGCCGAATGCCTCCTTCATTCTTATCGCTACTTTCATCATCGGCTGCACCACTCTCACACTGGGTCTTGTGTTCGTACCAAAGGTACGTCATATTTATAATCGTACACTTAACTTTGTAATGTTTTTTCTTATTCTGGTGAGCATTTGTTCTGAATTGAGTGCCTTTATATGATGCCATTTTTATATTTGTGTTGCATAATGGACTATGTTAGAATTTACACTAATAAATACCTAATTAACTTATTCTTTGTAAACAAAATGACTTTCAAATATTGATTACAAGATGAATCATTGCTGTGTCAAAATATGCTATCGGTCTTGTTAAAATTATATTACATTTATTTTAATTGAGAAAAGTGTTAAATTTTTAATTTAAAAAAATATTTGATTATGAAAATAGGTCCTCCAGTTTTTGAATACCTATTTTAAAATTTAATGATTTTTTTATGTATGGTTTTGAGCTTGAATATTTTTTACTATCGTATCTTGTTGAATTTTTGAAATCTACAATTATCATGGTTTCGTGTTTATAAATGTCAGTTTTTTTCCAAGTTTTTCGTCATTTCATTTTAAGTAGTGGAAATAATATTTCTAAAATATTTGATAAATTTTAAAATACAAGTATTTTTTTACTAAGTACATAATATTTATCCAAGTCCAGTTTCGTCTCATATTTGGAAGAAATATTATCATAGAAAAAGAATATGAAAGCTATATTTATATTTTTAATTGAGTCATTTTGAGGATAAGTAAAATAATGGATACCATTAGAGTAGAATTAATCAATTAGATCAAATATGACTGGAATATTTGTATTATATATGACCGGAATGACTGTAGATAATATTATAATCTAAAACATATTTTACACTGTTAATCTATGAGATAAATCTATTGATAGTATTTACTAAGAAGTAACATTCCTACGTGTATTTAAAAATATACATTGAATTTGTAATAATATATTACGAATATATATTATGTAAATATAATTATTTTACTATCCAGAAAATAAGCTATTGTCCTAAATGTTTTATTATAAGTTTATTACATGTTCATTAAACAATAAACTAATATTAACACATTTATTGGCACTAAATTGTCTTAAATTTCTTATTTTAGTAATCATGATCCTTCATATATTTTTATGACTTCACTATACTATTCTATTCTATGACTTCGCTTCAAATCGTCAGTTTGTATATATATTAAAATATGTCTTCAATGAATCAACTGTTAAATAAAAAGTTGTGTATATATTCTTCTAGAAAAGTTGGTTAACGTTTTTTAACAAATACCCTAATCTAACCCTTCCTTAAGTTCCAATCTATAGTGGTTTACAAAGTTATCTGCAAACCATGCCCATATCACGAACAAACTTGTAAAGGAACACCTTCGTGGGGTTTGCTCATCAAATTAATTTTAGTACCAATTTCGTCTCAGAAAATAAGAATTTTGGAGATCTTTGAAAGAAAATGACTATATTTATCATTTGTAAATACCATGTTATTTTCATTTTTAACATTTTGTGATTGGTATTTTATTATCTACTCAATTTTTCATTATTAATATGTTAGTAGTGTTGATTTATCAATATCTTTGTTTTTTTTGTCGGATTCTGTCATTTTCATTTATTATTTCGATAATAACATACATTTGTTGTACGTTATTATTTCAAAGATAATAATAAAAATCACACTAAATAGTGCATCACAAAATGTGTATATATAGACCGAAAGAAGAATGACAGTATTGAGGAGAAAAAGTAAACTCTACATAAATAATCTAAACAATGCTTTTGTTTTTGATTACTTAAATTTTGTGATTGCATCTCGTTCTGTAAAAAACAGCTGTTAAACAAGAAGTGTTTTGAGCGAAAATTTCTGCCATTCGTTTTGACATTTAAAAAAACTGTCACGTTGGATGTAACTTACTTTATACATTATCCTATTTTGCATAGTGTTGAATAACTTGTGAACATAAGACGATAAAGTTGTTGTTTAGTAAGATTAAAGTTAAGACGTTCTGTATACTAAAAAAAGTAAATGTTTAACCCAGTATTAACCCACAATACCATCCCTGAAAACGAAAAAGCTTTTATCAAAAAATATTTGCAGTATTTCAGCAACAAATATTCGTCAATATAGGCCACATTTATAGAAGAAAAAAATAAGAAAAAATGTTCACACTATTTTATACAGTGTTAAATTTTTAGTTATAATAATATATAGTAATATAATATTATAGCTATAAAATAACTATACTAATACTGATATGATATATTATTATTACAAAACACACACCGCATTTTTTGTTTTCGATAAATAATATGTGTATTGAAATTAATATAATTGTAATCAAATTTATTGTAAATGTAAGTTTTTCTTATTGTTTTTTCGGTGTTAAATAAAAATAAAAATGATAAATAGTTTTCCAAAATATTAATTTAAGTATATATTTTTATTTAAATATATTATTTATCTGTTATATATATTTTTATAAACATGATATAAACTTGACATGAAGATACACGATATTGGATGGAAATATTTATGCCAATTACTAATATTACATTTTCTAATAATATAATATGTTTTGTATATGTATAATTCGTTTTGTGCCTCACGTGAAACGTTATGTAATGTTTTGATGTAACTTTAAAATTAATGTTCCAAATGGTTACCAATATAGATATGTTTGGTTTTAAATCAAAATATATTATTTTAGTTATATAGAAACTTGTACCCAAAGCCGCGCAAATATCTAGTAAGCCTATGACTATTTATCTTTGGGTTCATTATTAAACATGGGTCAAAACATAAAAATAAAGCATGTTTGAGTGTTGTATATTGTATAATACGGATTGATCAAATTAGGCGAAAATGTTTAAATAAAAGATTTATGTGTTTGTGAATATTTTCTACTGTCTACTTTTGTTTGAAATATGATAACATACATATGTATGTTTAAAATAATTTTCTTCTGGTTTTTATATGTACATATAAAAACCAGAAGAAAATTATTTTGATCTATAAGTATTAAATAAATGAATAAATTATATCCATCCGAAATATTGAAATGTTCATTTATGAGGTTGATACTTATTTTTAATGACAGCACAGATTTAGCAGATTTAGCAAATTAGCACAAACATATATTACACACAATTTTCAAATATTGTTTTATATTTTATAGACATCTTTTAATATAATCGATATTGTATTGTTTGATACCGAGTTTCTATCAATTCTCTAGTAATGGGCTGAGTTTCTTTAAAGAAAAACATTTGGTTATATGATTTTATTCAACATTTATTATCGCTGGTCTCGACATTTGATGAGAATAAAGACGTCTGTGTCACTACATTAAAGTCAAATGCAGTAAAATGTCATCCAAATGTCTAACATTACAAGTTTCTCATAAAGCAACTCTAAATATTCAGCTCTTTCATTTCTTAATTATATTATACATAATATGACACCTGCTTTTAGTTATGTTCTTGTTTGTCTCGAGTTATATGTTTGACTTTTGGATGAGCATGTTAGAATGTCTTTTTAATCCACATGTTTGACTTGTAATAGTATCAGTTATATATATATAGATTATATGTCATATTGCATAAAGGGAATTTGCATTTTTGTTAAACTAATATTTGGGGTTTAAATGATAATACATTATTTTTGCTTGACCATTCTGGAGTTCGGTCCTGCTTGTTGTTTTCCTTTAGATCATCGTGATATTATTATAAAATGTTGTTATTATACAGCAGTCACTTTTACACATAAAAATATATATATATTTTTCTTTTAAATTTACTGGAGTGAAAACCATCAAATGTAGTTGTTTGTGACTGAGTTTGTCGCTTCTACAAATGTCATTATTAAAGGTTACTGAGTGTGTTTATTATTTTATTTAATAATAGTTATTGTATATATTGGCACAGAAAAATAATTATCATTGGGTTCATAACTATGAAACAAATCTCCAAGAGAAAGAATTAATTGTAGTTTTTGCAGCATTTACGAAGTGTAAGGAGTTGACTCGATCATGCCACGTCTTCGTAGCTCCGTCGGTCCATGTGCCAGAGCCAGAGCTAGACCAGACTGTGGGTTTGCTTTGGCTATGATGTTTTTGCGGCGTTCAAAAATCGCTGAGCTAACATCCTTAATACCAAGCTTGATGAGGTTGTGATTTGTCATTTTGTCGGGAAAATGGACACCAAGTGTGAATCGGTAAAGTGCTCAGTGAGTTACGTTGAGACGTGTGGTCATCGAAGGGTCAGTGGAAGCGCTTTCACTCCATAGGTCAGGACGGGTGCAACGGCGGCAGAGAAGAGATACCGTTTTTGGATTTTTTTCTGATGCGGAGTGAAAAATAGTAGATCATTTTCGTGCCGCTACCCACGCTACAAATTTGTGGTGAAGTAGAATATTCTTTGCATTTCGTGTTTTAGATCTGAGATAGACGAAGTTGTAAACAGACTATTTTGTCGCCATTGGGCATCTGCAGAGGTATTTTTTTAAATCCGTTTGAATAATCTTCGGTTTAGGGGCGCTGATAGTCAGACCTATACTTTTGTTGCTGACATGGAAAGACGTTCTAAGGATGCCTGTGCTGTGGTGTTGCCTCTATTGAGGATAGCTAGGTTGTTGGTAAAAGACAGATATCGTAGGCATGTCTAAGTGTGTCGGGAACTTCATCGGCGTTGAAACTGATAGAGACCAAGATGCAGGTTGGCGTCATGCAGAACTGCATGAAGCGCAATGACGAAAATAAGTGGTGAAAGTGTGTCGCCTTGCAAGACCCCACTTGTTGTGTCGACGATTTTGGTTAAACCATTTTGTGTCCGAACGCATGCAGTTGTTCTGGAGCATTGTGACATCACAGAGTTGGTAAGAACTTGAGGCACTCTATGCAAGCGAATACAGTATGGGATGTAATTGCGGCTAATGCTATGACAAGTTTTCCTGAAGACTACAAATATTACTGCAACTGAACGTTGGTATGCTCTAAAATCGTCGATGGTAAATCGTAGCGCGATGCATTGTTCAGTAGTAGAACAAACCGTCTGGAATTCATATTTGTGAGGTGAGAAGCGGTCTAATATATGTGGCAGAAGGCGGTTCAATAGAATCCGATTTTATATATTTTCGATTATGCACATAAGTGAAATACCAAGCTAGTTGTCCAGTGCAGTGAATTTTTACCTTCTTAGGATTAGAAACAATCTCAGCTCGTTTACACTGTGCAGGGGGTACCTCTGTGTATTGGTGAGTGATTTCTAATGACTCTTAATAGATCATGCTGCAGAACTTTAAGTGCATGTACTGGGATGTTGTCAGGCCCACATGCTCTGTGTGCATGAGTCTGCTTAGTCGCGTGAAGTACGTATTCCTTTCCGATTTCTTCGATGTTGAATGATGCCGTCTGTTCGTCGTAGTCAGGGTTTAGCAGCTCTGGATGCCACTATAGTGGCTTAGTAGATGATTCTTGCGTTCTTCTTTTACTTGAGGCGGCGAGTTTTGCTCTTGGGCGTTCTTTTCATACAGTGGCGCTGTTAATATTCAACCAAGGTTCAACCAAGTTAGCGGCATGCGTTAAGGAATGCGAGCCGGACATGCGGCTACCTTAGGGCATTCCATTGAAGTTTGGGAGAGGGAGGTTTTCCTCTGTGCTTGGTTGTGTTTACTT
This sequence comes from Coelogynopora nodosa, assembly GCA_034780555.1. Lineage (NCBI taxonomy): Eukaryota > Metazoa > Platyhelminthes > Proseriata > Coelogynoporidae > Coelogynopora > Coelogynopora nodosa. The sequence goes on from JAUZND010030991.1 coordinate 10,586, forward strand.
AGGTCGAAAACAACGAGTGATCAGGTAGTAATGATTTGAGCTGTGTTACTCGTATATATTTGAAGTTACGTCATTGAGGGGAATAAGTAGTCACCCAGTCAAGGCGAGTATGTAATTCATAGAGTTGGTCCATGGAAGGTAGTCTGTCTCCATGGATATTGTCCGAGGTTTCCATTAACCGTCCACATATCGTGTGCATTCAGGAAAGCAAAAAAATGGGCTGGGTTAGAGTTCTCTTGGCTTGGTGCGTTGTTGCGAACAAGGTGGCCGCCTGCTGACATTTCCCATTGCAATAAAAAGCGTTCATGATGTCGTTTGATCGACTAAGATGATGCTAAGTTGGGTATAGAAGGTTATTGTTTCTGAAAGATCGTCGTCGGTTTCTGGTGAGGTTTGTGCATATATATGTTTACATGTGACAATGCGAACTTTTCGCTTTTTCGGTCTGAAAGTCAATGGTGGCGATCTGTTATGATAATTAGATATCGACAAGTGATCTCCAGGCCTTGGGTGACATCAAAAATCCGATTCTATCACAATCTGCAAAGTTTGCTGGAGTTGACTTAAGAATATAACCGTCTAACTCGATGTCGGTGTCATCGCGTCGCCATGTTTCTTGGATCGCCAGTATGTCGATGATCAAGTAGTACTACTAGCATTCACGTAGGTGCCAGGGAACTTTCAATGTACGGCAGTTGGAGTGGCTATATTTAAACTTGAGGAGTATGGTGTGCTGTGTCGTTCGTGGTTTCGATGTCTTTGGAGCTCGAGGTCCTGGGTTGTTGCCCGCGGATCTTCTGGTTTCTGGTAACGGAGATGTTACCAGAATTTTATACGTCTGATAACCGAGAGATAGACTCTACCCATTGACCATTCTGTTTTATAATGATGCTATTCAGTTATACTGATTAACTTATAGTTATGTTAATAAGGTAGCGACATGATCACCCGACATAAAAAAATATTCACATATCATTAAATTCAATTTAATCAGTTAATTGATTTGATATATGCATTCAATTTATGGTTTAAGAACAACATTTAAATTGTATTGATCAGGACAAATAATGTACCTAGGCCATACTAATCTAAATGTATTAATGAACGCTGGTCGAACTTATTGATATACGAAATTGTTATAATGCGGCTGATGTAATTAAATTCAATCGGTTTATTTTTACGGGGTTACTGCCAAAATAACAGGTATATCGGTACCTTCTTTTGAGAACACAATCTTAATTTTTTTACACTTTTGAATTACACTTTTTAGATAAAATGAAATATATTAAAAAATAATGAATTATTAGTTATAATATAATAAAGTAGTAGACTTTACAATAACTATTTAAATGTATTTTGCTAATTCTATTATAGCTTTAAAGACAAGCGCGAGCATTTGAAAATCGTAGATACCTTAGTCATCTCAGTGTATAATGATGCAAATATGTTTAACTATTTTTATCAACGATCGCACAACATAATTCATGCCAATGACATTGATAAAGTACATTTGAGAAAGTTACATATATATAGTAAAGGTATCCCTAGAGCTCCGTTTATAACAGTTCAATCGTATTCTAAATACATATGTTTGGAACACATATCATTGAAAATGGAATTAGGCCTCTATTTATTAAGATAAACCATATTTTAATGTCCCTATAATATGTATCAATCCAAAAGTAGATTATTTTCAATATTTGACAAAAAGTTCTTATTTTACATCATTTTGACATAAGGATAGATAGATTGCACAGTAATATGTGAATATTTTGATGCTTCGAAGACATACTATTTCGTTTATTGGGTGTATGTCTTTACTTTCTGTCCATATAATTTATTTGTTTTTGAGGAATAAATACTTCCTCTTCTAGTTAAAAAAACAATAAAATTTAAATTTGGTGGACATCTTAAATTAGGAGAATACCTGATATAACTTGAAAAAATATATGAAACATTCGCTCGAGGTATATTCATGTATTCGTTGCATATCTCTCTACCCTTAAAATTTCCATTTCTCACAACCCTCAACAAGTTTGCACAAAATTAAAATTTTTGGATTGTTAAGGTCATCATTTAAATTCATTAATGTTACCATTTATGTTGTAGTTATGTTTTATTAATTATAAACAATTTGAATGATTTATTTAACCATCAGAAATTTGATATAATATTAATTATAGACATATTAAATTACAAGCAGTTAGAGGAGAATATATGTTCCGTATATTTAATCGATAACAATTCCCGAGTAAAAGTGCTATAACATTTTTTTAATGAGTTTAATAAGGTAATTGCATTAAAAATGTAATGTATTTGTATTTGTAATTCGTCAAATATTGTGGTTATCAATGTTATCATATTAGTTTCAATAAATGTTTATTATATTAGATAAACATTAGATTATTCCATTACTTGCATTATATATTGTATATCATGCAAAAATTGTGGAGGCTTGATCCATAACGTTTATCTAAAACCTTACATATATTAATTTTGGTTAATAATCTATTTTAAAATAATTACTTCGATCCTTTAATCCTTCTATTTTAAGTTGTTTTATAAAAAAAAACTCTTTTTCTCTCCCTATCTAACTATGCTATATAGGTTAACACAAAATAATATATGATAGTGCTCAGTATCTGTTTCGTTTGACTAATTTGATAAATTTAAATTTCTGTGGCCATATTTACTGTTTTAATGAACTATCGCAAATTATTGACACTACCTTTATCATGTATCGCATTCTGTTGTAATGAAAATATGAGGCAATTTTGTTTTATTCAAGATTGTATTTCCATGGATTTCACCTTTTAATTCACTTTTCTGTTCAGCTGATTGAGTTGCGAGCTGATCCTCGCGGTGAAGATAAACGAATTCGGGCGACTCTCAAAAAAATCACGAAGAGGCATTCAGTCGAGTCAGATAATAACCAACGCATGGCGCAGCTGTATGATATTAACATTTCGTTGCGAGGAGTACTAGAGGGGGTGGGTATGTGTCAGTTTTCTTCAGGCTAGTATCTAGTTGACAAAACAAGCCTATAGATAGGAAACGTTTTGTAAAGAGCATACTATATTGCAATTATTTCCCGGGGAAATTGATAAAAAGAATTGCTTTCAAATTTATTGTTAATGAATTGTTTTTTAAAAAAACGTGTAATATACTAAATACGGATTAAAACAAATATGCGTAATAACATAAGTATGTGATACATATATCATTTTGGAATAAAAAAGTATTTAATAAAAAAACTTATTTTCTCAAAACTAATGCAAATATTTTAATACAACAAATTTTTAATTTACTCAATATTTATGTAATATTTAAAAAGTATTTCACACTTATTTGGTATGTAATAAGGTGATTTGCTTCGAATTTATTATGGTAACTAAATATAACCTAAAAGTGTCTTAAAGTATCCATCTCAAAATACTATGCAGAAATTTTTAATTTCGCTCCACCTTTGACAAAATAATAGTTAATTAATCAAAATCCAGAGGATTTCTGACTCTCCTCCGAAGACCTATAAGAAGATTAATAGAGTGAATATTTAAATAATGCACCGCGTATAACTATTCAGAAAATTGCCATAATCAGAGTAGAATCAGGACAAAATCCCCCCCTGATTATGTCCGAAAGAACAAGTATTATACAAAAACCGATAAATCGTACCACGCACGGGATTCTTGAATATAAAATGCCAAACCGAATCATCGACGTTGAAAAGTAAACGATCTTCATATTATGATTTGATTAAATATATTTCTCATTTTATATTAACATTTTTTATTAGTGTACAATTTAATAAAATTAATTGTTAACATTAAATTCAATCAATAGATTAACAAAACTTAAATTATATTGTAAATTATAAATTATAAAATAAACAATATATTATTTATTAGGAAACGGAATTTAATTGTATCTAAAAATATATAATTCGAAATTCCTATTCAAAACGAAATGCATCAAATTGTTACTCATTATAAAATATTCTACAATCGATGTGCTTTAACTAATTTCAAATTTGGTTAATATATATATTTATATATACATATCTAGAATTTGATTATACATAAAGTATAAGTGTTTCTTATTTCAGATTTATACGAATATAATTTTAATTTAATTTAAACGAATAGAAATGGAGATAAACATTGTATCACAATCCTTTTGAAACTAACGATAAAAAAGCACAGAAAAATACTCAAAAAGTTTATATAACTTTAACTAAAGATTCATTTGTGTTTTAGTAAATTTTCTATACTTAAAAACTAACATACAAATTTTATTCAACAAAGTGGAAATTTGATTTACCGTGAACAAATATATCAAAGTATGAGCATTATTTTCTGGATTCATGACAACACAAAGAAAAGCTTTGAAAATCTTAAAATCACATGTATTAAACATATAATATTATAATATGTAATATAATTTAAAAAATTACAAGCAGTTATGCTTTAGATTAAGATTATTTGATTACACACACACATATATATATATATATTATAATAAGTATACTTAATAATTAATTATAAATAATTAATTAATAAAGTATTATTCATAATATACAAAAATCTACAAACATTTCAGACATTTAATTTAAACATATGCGTGCTCTTCACAAATGAAAAAAAATTAAATTGAAATTGATCAATTTACACTATTTTCAAGTTGTCTGCTCGTAGTCTGCCCGTAGTCATTGTAGTATCTTTCAATTGTCCGTTGTTCTGATATTGAATTGATCCTTCGTATCCCAAAGTTGCAAATGAAAATGTATAGGATTAGGAAAACTTTGAATTATTCAGCTTTAATTTGATTCGTAGAAATCGAGCACAAAAATTTCCCACATCGAGTAAAATTGGTAACCGATATAAGTTCCACAGGTTCTGGAGTGCAATGGTACTTTGAAGAAGTCATTTAGGTTAGAGGATAGCGTTTCTTTCTTTGTCCCAGTAGGTATAAAGAACTTTATCTCAGTTGTACATGTAGCATTTTTGTGCCGATGTTAGAAAAACGCATGATAACAACAAGAAGTGTTTTGTTTTTAGTCATATCCCCAGCAAGCTCATGTCTATATGACTATGTTTAATGTATGTCTATGTAGTATGATGTGAGTGTTATATTTCAATATATGAAATTATATTCAATACATATACAATAGGTACTTGCCTCACAAAGTCATGCTATGTTAAATCACATCGTACCGAATTTAATGGATTAAGAAATGATACCCATCAATTGTAGTTTTTGTTTTATAAATATAAAACTGATATTTTACTTAAAAAAACTTGATTTATATCATTTATAGAAACTATATACACCTAAATAATATGGAATACAAAACTACATTAAACGCAAACTATTAATTCAATTAAAGGACTTTTTTATGTCAGAAATATATTTGTAAATCAGATCAACATTAATTACCAGATACATGTATTAAATATCAAACATTTATCTCTATAATATATAAATTTCGGAATACAAATTTAGAATACAAATGGGATACTACAAAAAGAAGTAACACAAACTAACGTTAGTATTTACGCAAATGATTAAACCATTGATCAATAGGCTACTTATTGAAATATAAACTAAATTGATGTACAAAATTAGCCGAGTTCACCAAACATGCAATGAATAAATATACACGTACACAGTTTAATAAGGCAACAAAGCAATTTAGGTGGCGAGAATAGCACCGGACATTATGGCTTCAGTGATACATGTCTACAATATAATACTTCCTCTTCACGAACAGTTAATTTAAAGAAGTTAAAGCAAATTGAAATGATTTTGTGTAGACTTAGACGATGCATACATATATAAGCATTACATATTGATTTTAAAGATAGTTAATAAAATGTCTGAAAAAGCACGAAAACAACCAAATTAATAATTATATGAACATCATTGATAACCAGGTTATATAATTAAAGCACATTTTAGACTAAACATACTACTTATCGGTCGCATTTTTGTGTGGATAATTATTAATAAATTCTAAGTCTATATATATAACGTAATATAGTAAAATATGTATATTATAATATAGTAATATATTAATCAACGTGGGCAATATTAAAATATTTACCTTGAGAAATAAACTTTATTTGTTAATTAATTATATTTTATTCATTAAATTATTGTTGGGATAAAAAACGACGTTTTATTGATAAATATGACCAAAATTAATGTATTTTTTTAAGGTTTGCGGTTTCAGTGTCAGTAGAACTGAATTAAATATTACATATAATCAAAAAATATTTGGATTTAGTGGATAAGATGTGGTTAATTGGATATTATTATGGATATTACTATTTTAACAAGACGGTAATACCTTCTAATGACCATAAATTTAATATTAGTTTATTTCAGTATTTTTTTATGACACATACTACAAAACTGATTTTTATCAATGTATACAATGTACAATGAAACGTGAGACATAATAATTCATGTTACTTTTCATTAACATATACTATATACTTAATTTAAAAATATCTGTATATGCCGAAAAAATTATAAATATTTGTTTTAATTTATACATTTTAAGTTATTTATATACTATTATCAAATATGCAAAATATTGAGATGTTATTTTTAATAATGATGTTTACTATAAATGTACATTACATATTACAATATATTACATTACAATTATCATAGTATTACTTTCTGATAATTTTTTATATGTATGTAGATTTAACAATTATTATAAAACTAAAGGTATGAACATTTTAGAAGTATACATTTATACATTTATAATTTTAAATGATCCCTCAAGGTTTATTAATAATATAAGATGCGATACAAAATCATGCAACTTGCTATGTTTGAAAACAAACTAATTGTTTTACCCACACATGAAAAGGACAACAATTAATAATATTTAAATTAAATATTACTGACTGATGAATTATAACATATTTTGATAACTAAATTTATTCTCTACATTCTGCAAATGTTTTTAACTAAGAATATGATTTAATAATTGTGAAATAAAATGATATTGTAAACACTAATATAAAATATATGCAATCTTTGAATATTTTCCACATTTTTCATACAAAATACTGCATTTAGATATAATGTTAGAAAATCAAAGTTTACACATTTATCCTTTCAGTTCTTCAAATTTTATTAATATTATGTAAAATTATGCACTTTAAAGTTGAGTTATTATTTATCAATATGCAGATTAGTGTTAATCAACTGTATTTTACTTACTTAGAATACGCATTCCTTAATTAATGATAAGGGTAGCTTTATTTGATGGATAAGTAATAATTATGCCTAATACATTATAGCAGAAATTAAATATCATGCCCAGCCTAATCATTGTGTACATAACAAGAATGTATGTAATCCCAATACTACATAAAACAATGTTTTTTATTAATTAAAGTTTTATGTGGTATGCGCAGACAAGTTAATTAGCTTAATAAACTGAACTTTTATTTTTTAGACCACAAGTTTATTATTATAAATATTTAAATACGTATAGATTCTCAAATGTTGTTTATTTCGATATAATTCTAATACAATTCTCTACGGGTATAACAATTATTTAATATGTTTTAAAATATTGCTGCGTTTTTATAAGACAACATTATCTTTTCTTTAATATACAAAAACATACACATTTAGTATAAATATTTACTTTGCATTTGATCGGTGAAACATTGAATATAAAATTATTAGTAATATGAAGGTATAAGTTCACGTCACCCCTCAAAATTGAACCTAAACCGAAGCAGCCCCATCACTAAAAACCGAAACCAGTGCTCCACCCTTTTTACGGAGTAAATGAATTTCAAATTTCACGCGCTAACTTAAAAAAAAATCTCCCAAACAAAATAAATAGAATATATGTGTTTACGTTTCTATGAATTTCAATTGACTGATATATATAAACAAGGTTAACGTTAGGATCACTGAGTTCGATTTTACTTTTTACAAATTTATGAGAAATATTCTGATAGGAGTAATCATTCTAGTTTATTTAGTGCTTAGAGTACTTCAGCTATATGATTAAAGACCAGGTTGATTACAATAAGAATTCCGACTAAATAAATATCTATGAGTTTGATTTTACTACCATTAAGTTTATCACAAGAACTCTAATGGGAGTAATCGATAATTCAATAGTTTCAATGGAAATTCATCAACCGGGAGTACAAATGTGACCAATGAATTTTTTAAAATATACTACTAGTATTAAAAATCAATACCTATATACTATATGTATACTAGGCATATATTATATGTATACTAGGTATATACTAGGCATATACTAAGCATATACTTATGTATTATATATATATATATAAGTTTATAATAAATATTTAGTATATACTAAGTATACTATGTTGCAGCCATACTATTTTATGATTCTAGTATTAAAACGTATGCAGAAAACAATGTTGTAGTCAACTCCATGCATTTTGAAGTTCAGTATCGCTGGTGGTTCATTCAGTCTCACTTATTCGATGTCGTGTCTTTTAAATTATTTCATTATAGTTAGTTAATTACTTTAAAATCCTAAAACATGTTTAATGCACTAAAATTCCTAAACTCCTAAAGTTGGGCTTATCTACGCGTGAGAAGTTTAATTATTTATAATGTGGAGCTACACTATGTCTACCTGACAACAAAACTACCCCTGAAACATTATAAACAGATGCAAATCGACAAATATCTCCAAATCGAATGAATCACAATTTGCACAAATGATTCTCATAAGTAAAGTTAAATTTGAGGCTATACAAAACCATACTTCAAATTATGAGGAGTTAATAAACTCCATATAACGCGGTAAAAACAGATGCCCATTATTTACTTGAAGGCAGATGTAGGCATAGTAAGAAGACAGATGACAATAGGCTTCACCCACTTAACCATTGCCACCACCAACATCGCTTCCAAATCTAACAAGAGAACGTAAACAGAACATGCTACTTGCATTAATGTATGAATGAATGCAATTCCGAAGTACTGTCTAGTCTTAGTCTTATTGGAACTTTTAACTTCTTGTGTCATATCCTGGTATTAGAAAGGTAAAATATTTTATGATAATGACCATCCAATTGTCAACTCAAATATTTTGGATTGTATACGATGTACAGTAAAAAATCGCTCTAATTTTAGTGCTGCATCAAACGCCTAGTCTCAGTTGAATTTTGTTTTACAGGAGTACGACAAACTACAACGGTAGCTAAGGAATATCCACTACTAATATAATGATGTTGAAAGGAAAATATCATCTCAGTCAACGCAAACACTTGCAATATTATACCATCCTGCATCCAGACCACAGGTGTCTTGAGAAGATACTTCCAAGCTTAATCAATACTAATTAAGTGTGCTAAGAAATTGCCTCACAACATATTCAGAAAACAGCTGAATGAGAAAAGGTTCTCCAACTGGTTCTCAACTAGGCTTCTACTACAAGAAAGTGAATAGACTTATTTCGATAACGGGCAAGAGCGGCGGTGGCACTGACATTTTTATATAAACTAAGTACTTACTTTCCAAATCTGTCACCTGCTGTATATATTTTTTGGATATTAATAAATGTCATTCTATCTGATAAATTTCATGTGCTTGAATGAATTAAGATAATTAAAAAAATTAAAAGATTTTATAAGTTCATGGAATAGGTATATTGTGTAAAACTTAATGTGTTTATGGGTTTTAAAGTATAACACTTTAGAAAAGGCATTATACTTTCGGAGTTAGGAAAATGAGTGCATTGAAGTTTAAGAGTTTAGGAATATTATGGAATTGAAATACGTAAACTATTTAAAACTTTAAGATTTAAGGGATTTTAATGTATTAAACGTTAGGAGTTGAGGGATTTTAGGGAATTAAACTAGTTTAGGGATTATAGGGTATTAGACTACATTGTATATTGAAATACTTTCTGTGACTCGTGAATAAGTGAGACTTCATGAAACAAACTGAAATTCAAAATGCATGGTATTGAATGCAACAATATACCCCAATACGTTGAAATAGAAATATGCTTATAGTACATACTTATAGTATACATGTAGTATTTACAATAATATTCATGTGGTATTTACTTAGAGTATACACATATCATTTACGTATTGCTTGATAATACTATTAATCTATCTCAAATCAATTTGTAATAGACATAGTAATACCCCCTCTAATCAACTTAATCGTAATTCAAGTTGAAATAAACTTGATCAGTAATTTATAGGTGCAGTACTCTTTATTATATAAAATAATAAAGGTAATTGAATAAATTATTACTAACGTTTCTATACCTTGTTTCAATTTCTAGATAACTTAACTTAGTCATAATCCCTATTGAAATCATCCTGATTGAACTACAGTATATGTCTTCAATATATCATATTAGAAAAAATAAATAAATATAAATATTAAATGATTGGTAACACCTTTGAAATTATTTTGATGAACTTAAAATTAGTACAGTCGAATTCAGCTACATTTAATGCTTGGGAATCCTCACTGAAATCAACCACATCTGTTATTATATGGTGGAATTAACCTTTATTAGAAAAAAATTAATAAATGTTATTCAATGATTAATTACTACTACTAGCTACTACTACTACTAATTTGTAAGTATCGAATTTTTAAACGCATAGACCTTGAATTAATCCGACATTACCTTGATCTTGTTTAAATAGTTCAAAAGAAAGCCATAGCAATTAAGACACAAATTAACAATTTTGATTGACTGAAAATGTCAAAAAATGTGGAGCATAATTTGAAATTAATTTATTCCTTAAGAGGGGAGTTTCAGTTTCGGTTTCAGGGATCAACATCTACATCTATCTTTCTGTCATTCAAAAAGTAGTATATTTATTGGTTTGTATTTAAATATTATATACAATCATAAATTTCTTATGTAAAATTTGATAATGTACAATTTAAAATAACGAACATCAAACGTTATTCCGTATTATTTTTATCATTAATTATATGTAATGTAACTTTAGCAACTGAACAATACTTTAACTGTCTCCTTTTAGATTTGTTATACTATATTCTTATCTAAATCAATGTTGCAACTTAATTAAAGTTTCGTTATTTCAGTTTATTTAAAACACCGTTTATTAAAATATAAAATAAAAAAATATTTATATTTTATTTTGCTACTAATATTTTTAAGAGTAGTATTTTATATAAAATATGTTTTCGTTTAAATGATATCAAAATTATAATGAAATTTAGTCTATTTTTATTTATTAAACATAAGTTATTTATTACATGCCAATATTTGATTACTTATTAATTTTATATTCCATATTTAACATGTCAGCGTTTAAAAGAATTAGAAGATATACAGAAGAAATTATTCGCAGCAGATGTTCTTATTGAAACTGATGTGGATGCTACTAGCGACAATCAAATCAACTACATTATGGATCCATGTCTGCAGCTTTCCATTATTGATAGCAATACAGAATTTCGTTCGGACCAAACAAAAATTCCACTTCTGGATTCAATAAAGGAACAGTTGAGTGTGACAATATTGGGTAAGATTTGATCATTTATATTTACAATATAAATAAAAATACAAAATATAAATAAAAATACAAAATATAAAAATAATAAAAATATTATTAATAATAAAGATTATAAATAAATATCTATATGATTAATTAATTAATTAATTAATTAATTAATAATTAATAATTTAAAATTATAATACTAACAACAAGATGTTTAAATAATTACAATATTCATGCCTCCTTAAAGTCAATATATATGATTTAATGAGTAATACAATAAAATTACTACAATAAATTAATTAAAATATTTTGAAAAGTATTGAATTAGTGCAAACATAAAGGTCTATGTTAAAATATTCATTAAACTACATCAAATGAAAAGAACAATGTATGCTTAAAAGGGGGTACAAAGTTAAGCTTTGAAAATACCAACAAACATATGTTTTCTGATTAACAAAATGTTTAAACAAAGGTTAATCATTTTCTTTTTTTTTAATTTGCTTAATTAATTGAAATTTTGTAATTATTTTATCTACTCAGAGCAACAAATATATTGTTGTAACATTTGAAAAATTTCCATTGATGTTCTTTTAAGGAACTATTTTAATGACATTATCGTGAATAATAACATTCTACATTATATGAATTTTGATATCATTAAATGTTAGAAAAATTAAAAACTGTTTCACAAATATTTCTATTGTATACACATTTCATATTATATTTATCTGTAGGGAAAACCAAACCATTTATATTCTATTACCAGTAGTATAGGAAGAGTCGATTTTGGCTTACTTATAAATAGATTTATGAGTCAT
>JAUZND010031002.1:0-46782 GCA_034780555.1 Coelogynopora nodosa
GGGCAAAATGAGACGTCTTTAGTCGAAGTCATAACGGACATTTGAGACCAGTTGAGACGTCTTTAGTCGTCCTTAGTTGACTTTTTGTTGCAGGGGTACTACTTACAAATATTTGAAAGTAGTACATAACCCTAAAAATTCAATTTGTGTTTAATTATATTATAATCTTTTTATATAATTATAAATATTGCTTTTAGACCATTTTTATGAGTCTGTTAATTTTTTGTAACTCTTTATATCATTAATATGCCTTCTTGTTGAAAGGCCAAAGCTCCCCTTTTTTGTTAATTTAAACGAAAGATAAGGTAATTGAGGAATAATTGACCGTTTTGTCTACTATGATGTGTATTTAGTTGTGTAAGATGCATTTTTAATATATAAAACAAACACACTGTATTATGAAATCATGCATTATAACACAAACGTTATTTGAAAACAAAAAACTAGACGTAATAGAACAAACCTGTTAGGAAATTGGAATTCAGTTCATCAAAATTAGTTTTTAAAAACAGCTGTCGGCATGCTGCTCACATTTTTTTACAAGTATTGAAAAGCCAATGTAAATAGTACTATTTTATGGTTTATAACAATCAGACAGTAGATAGTGAAATGATAAATTACGTTTTCTAAATGTTAACTTCCTATTATATAATAGTGTAAAATATTTGACTAAAATATTTAAAGAAAATAATCGACTTTCCAAACTATATTACACGTACTTTAACATCTTTGACTAGCATATAACATACTTATGTGTTTTCATTACATAGATACAAACAAATATATATAAATAAAAAGTTTTTCAAAAAATCATTATTTATCATATTTAGCTATAAATAACGAAAACCTCATATTTTTAAATACCTAAGGATCGAGACGCGATATTGATGTTGTTTTTTGAAAAAAATGGACCACAAAAGCAATATTAATTTTAGTTCCATGTAGTATATTTTTATTTAAAATATATTTTGAATTTTACGAAAGTATATGCGCGCCAGACCCTTATTTTGTGTAATTTTGAGAAAATTTGTGAACAATGCTAAATACATTTATGCAATTAAAATAAATGCTACGTTTCTTCTTATCAATGAAATTTGCACTAATATGTGTTATCTATAGCCGCCGATGGTTTTAAAAAGTCGTATACAGACCCCCAATGTATAAAAAAAAACACCAAAATAAATCTTTTGATTTTTTTACTAAAAGTAACCAATTAAAAAATTTTGAGCATATACAATATATACAATAGTTATGCACTATTCACAAGCAATTCGATTTAATATGTTCATTGTGCCATTTAATATTTACCTACACCATAATGCTTCAAGAAATAAAAGGGCGTAAGATTCGGAAAAATGCGGAAGAATAAATAACTAGTTTTCAAGGTCGGCATTAAAACAAGTACAAAGATAAACAAATAATTTCAATTTAAAGAATGTAATATTTACTTAAAAGTAGTTATAATTCTTTTATTTGTATATTTCAGAATTAATTTAATTGATTACGTTATTATATACGAATATATTTAAATTGACCATTTTTATCGACATTCTAAAATCCCTTACATTCATTTATATTAATTAATTTGATTTTTTAAAATCTGTATTGTTTATTTTAGATAATTTTGCATTGACAATCTTGAAAAATAGGTTAAATTTCCTTCGGATTTGTCCTCCGGTTCTTTCTCTGGATTTAAGTTACAACCTTTTTCTTTGCAGACATAACTAATCATTTAATGCTTCAATATTTAAAATGTATGTACAATTGGATAATGATTTTATTGTTTATTATTAAAAAAAACAGGTTTTAAAAAAAAGGTGACTATATAATGAAAATACTATTAGCTTCTTATAAGTCAAGAAAATGTTGTTGCAGACATAACCTATAAAAGTTGCAGAATGGAAACTTCATATTATAAAAATGAATTATCTTTTGAATAGCAGGTAATGGAGATAAAAATTCTGTTACATGTATTTATAAGTAAATAGTCCTGGAGATTAAATTAACATCGCAAGAATTACATTTCAAGTAGCCAACTTCACTTAAAAAGCCAATGTTACAGACATAACGAATTGGTTTTGCGGAATGGTCGCATATGAAAAATCTTTCATTTTATTGTACTCATTAATTATTGGTAATAAATATAACTTTCATTCAATATAGATTGTCTTTGAAATAAATTTCTCATCTCAAAATCAAGAAAATAATTTATGTGTTAAAAAGGGCCATATATTGGTTAATATCGTATTTTTTGTTGGATGAGTATGAACAAATCCTCAAAAACAGATTGCACCTAAGGTGTGGTTGTTTATATATTATTAACAAGAAAAAATTTCGTTTTGCTTATAATTACTAACTTTATTCAAGTGTAATAAATGAAAATATCAAACGGCATCAATATCGCGTCTCGATTCCTAATAATTAACAATAGCGTATACGCTAAAAAAATATATACTTAAATCGATTATTAATTTTATCGATTCTTAATTTGCAAACAAGTTATGCATTTTTAAATAAACCAATCCAAAACTCAATTTAGAACAATCAATTTTTGTTTCCAAGTAGGATTTTCAAACAAATGTTCTCCAGATAGCCAAAAATGTGCCAAATATCAGCGTTCATGAGAAATGCAGATTAGCTATCTATTTTAATTATAGATTAACTGTATAGATAGGCAGGGAAACATTCTATGCCAGAAGAGAAAATTGTGCAAGAATGCTTCAAACAATAAGTGGTGTGTTTAATCTGAAATTAACATAATCTGGTTTCTAAATATAAAGCTATTTAACAAATCCTTTATGAATACATATTTACAAAACAATTATTCAATGTAAATAAGCTGCTTTGATTTTGCAGTACACTGTTATAGAACCTCTTAGCTGTAATAATCCTGAAATTTTAAATAATGTCAAAATTAAATTAACTAATGCAACAAGATAGTACTCAACATCATATTTTTTTTATTAAAACAGAATAAACCACCATGTATAATTAATCTATGATTTAGAAAAGCACGTTTAAGTATCTTACATTCTTTCATCAAACGTGTCCTACCTAACTTTGTATATATAGTTAGAATTGATAAAAAATTAATCCCTAGAAATGTTATACCTTTCTGTAATAAAAGAAGAACTAAATTATTTTATTACTATAAGTGTATACAATATATTATAATTCAATAATATAGTATAATCTATCACTATTCACACATAATCTAATTGTATATAATAGTATAGTCAATCAACATTTTTAACACAATTTAAAGAAAAATAAAATACATATAGGTAGTAAAATATAATCAGCAATATAAATAGTACATATCAATTCTATATATACACAGTAAAATACACCCATACGTAATATATAGACAGGCATAAGCGAAGATACAACAAAATAGAGCACTGGGTCCAAATTTGCATCATTCCATTTTCTCCCAAGAATGAGTATTTCTTAAATTTAAACGCCTTAATGATCATTTGATATAAACCTACTATTTAAGAATAGGACAAAATACGTGATTGTAGATTATACATAACTATTTAAAATTATTAAAAAACTATAAACTGTCCATTAAATAGTGAATTGATATATTTGTTATTTAGTACGGCTTCGATTGTTTCTTGTGACTGTATGAATGAAGTATTACTAGACATACGATCGATCTTTATATAGTTATACTATATATATACAGTCCAAAAATATGAAATATCTGTTAGAAATATATTTTAAAATCAATGAAATGAACTATAGCACACATTTTGATGTTATGTATGTGTTATTGACAATTACGTGAAATTGATTGCTCACGAAGTCAAAGAAACTATTTGAATTAATTTGAAATTTATATCCTTTTCATACGTCATCTAACACGCCAAAGACAAACACAACTAAAGATAATCGTCAGAACTGGTCAGAACTCTCCATCAATTATTGACGCCTTTTTATACAATACAACCAGCCCGAGTGCTCTATCACGTCGCACCTGGCACAATCTTTGCCGCCACTACTTCGCTCCTAATTAAAGGAGCCAATCAACGCAATTGGTATTGGGTCAGTACATTTGGGGCACAGCAGTTCCCCAGTGGTGGCCACCCCAGCAACATGCTCCATACAGGTGTACGCACAACATCGGCTGCATCGAATTGTCGTCTTCTTGTCACGTGACCGGGGACAGGTGCGACATCTTCCGGTCTTCTTCCGCGTACCCTTCACCCCCTCGACCTCCCCGTTGCTGCTCTTACGTTGATAAAACTGGAAGCGCATCGTGCGCCGAAATGCACCGGATAGCGTATTTGTCGTGTGTCGGTAAACCTTTGGCTGAGACTGAGAATTGTCTGCAAGTACGGGGGGAGGAAGGGAGGAAGGCAAAATATACACTTCAACCGCGTCGTGGCTCTCTGTGATTGGTCGATCGAATTTTGAGCAAATATGTGAGCTATTTATAGACCAACGACGACTGCAAAATAACACAACACACGGTCAGCCAATCATAAAATATTACCGTGCAGGTAGACACAAGAAAACTGCCGGCGGACGAATTAGTGATGCTGCTGTTGACAACGCCGGGCAACTAGAAGCTTCCCGTGGTACTTGTCGAAACACTCGCCAACGTGCAGCCCGGGATAGGGGAGCGGACAGCCGACACAATGCTTGCGAGTCATTTTGCGCACCCTCCCCTCGGCCGTGCACTGGATGCAGGTCTTTTGCGGGTAGAGCCGGTTGCCCGAGGGGAGCAGGGTTTCTAGCCGGTGATTGCGGCTGGGGTCCATAGCGGCCATGAGCCGGTGCAGACGTATCCCCCGATATCCTGCGATGGAGACACAAGTAGCTGTGTTACAATATTGGAGTGACTGCGCGGATGTGTGAGTGTAGTCAACATGCTTTGTTTGCCTTAGAGAAGAGACATACAGTTGAATAGATGGAGGTAGCGCGAGAAATAGATCATCAGTTTTCAGGTTCAGAAATTAGCAATTAACGGGCACAAAATCTGCATTCATTTGTTAAAATGGAGTCATTTCTTCCGATATTTTGGGGTGCACGGTATTAATTTCTTCTATTTAGTCGAGTATATTTTCGAATGATGAAGTCGATTCATATAAAAAATATTCTCCACCATACATCGTTACACAAATCCATGCAAGTACATCCTTGAAAATTCCGCCTACCATGCATGTTTAGGAATATTATTAAAAATAGAAAGATTTATTGCAAACTAATGCGAATAAAGGCATAACGTATTCCATATTTATGCAGTCAACATGGTATATTTAATTAAGTAATTATCGCCCAACACGTGTTGTGCCTTATAATTATATTAGTACGCATATAATCATATACGTGAATTATAATTTTGAAAAAGTTATTCCTATAGTAATATAGTGACCTATACCAGTTTTTCAAGTTGTAAAATGGTGCACATTTGAAGTTAGCCACAATTTTAAAATGAAAATACTTCAGTGACTTTCATAGACTAGTAATGGAATTGTTTTTTAACTAAAAAACGGCACCAGCAAAAGAGGGGTGTTGTGGTAAGCCATATGGACCTCTGTTACTTATGTGTTCCTCATTAATGTATTTTATGTGGTATGCTTCTTTAACCCAGGATATCTTGATAAGACATAAAATAGAGACTAGAGTCTACTGCTATTTATCTGATGTAGACCAATATTATACACATATCAAATAAAGGCCTTCTGCAATATATTGAGGTCCCTAGTAATAAACACGACCAATTCTCGCCTAACCAATATCTGATTATTCAATTGTTCGATATTCATAGAATTGAATTCCGCAGAAAATATAACCGGTCAAATTTTATACTAGCTTCAAAATCTAATAGTAAAATTTGAAAAACTTCCGTGTTAATCTAAAAAGTATTTTAACCATTATTATTCAATTATCCATATTACAATCAAAATGTGATTTTCCCTTTGCAACATGATTGGAATATATAAAAAAAGAAGAAGCCTATGTTGCTGTAAAATTTTTAATGATACTAATTTTCGGAGTGGATCTACACGTTTATGGAGTAGATCTCCGAAAATTAGTATCATTAAAAATTTTACAGCAACATAGGCTTCTTCTTTTTTATACATATTACAATCCTTGGACTATCTCATAAAATTGAGACATTATTAAATTGCCTGTGGTCCATTGCGAAGTTCTCTTTCAAAAGCAAATAATCTAATCTATACCAAAGTGAGATAAAAATATAATCTTATATTAGTATTTTTCGTATATTTTATAACCATTGGCGATAAAAACTCGCATAAAATAAACTTATGAAAAAAACATATAAAGTCCTATGCTACTTCATTTCAATTAATGATCTATACAGAAAGTAATAATGCTTTAAATTAAAATAACTTTCCAAAGCTATAAAATGTTGATACTTTTAAATGTGTCTCTACTGTTCTGTTTAAACTATTTATAAGTTAGTAGCATTGTGATTTACAGTAGAAATTTACGGGTAAAAATTAAAAAGGAATTTTCCAAAAATTAATACCTTATTTAGCATCGCATCATTAAATATGCTAGTCCTAAATTGTAGATATGTTATGGTAAACATGTGTACTTATATAACCCGCTACATTTTATTAAAAACCTTAATTTGTGGCAAAGTACAAAAGAAATTAATATGACAAAGAATTGATAACTATAAAAAAAGTATTTTGCATTAAAAATGTAGTAGAACCAAAATTACATTAAAATACGTGCAAAGTGGAACTTTTTTATCAAACATGTCATAATTTTAAAAGAACAAATTCAAAATATACATTTTAATCACATTATCTATGCACAAATTTTCGTTAATAAAAAAAATCACTTAGAAAATATAAAAGGGCATTTGAAACTGGCTAAAAATCCCATAATTTAAAATCAGTAAAACTTCTAATTTCCACCATAGAAAAATATATACTGAGATCAATATTTGTATCATAATAAAATTCATATATTCACTGCCCATCTCAGTATGTACAATATAAGCCTAAAATATATAAATATCTATGTCAGTAATACATGGTATTTGTAAAAACTTAAACATACCGAGAATCTATAATAAAATACGTACTATGAACAAAATATTCATTGACAAAGGTATAAATCTGTATTAAAACAGTACAACGTTACATGAACAAAACATAGGATTATAAAATAACAAGTTTATTCGATCGATAAAGAACAATAACTTAATACGGTTCAATAATAAGAAATGGAAACTGTTTATAACGTAATAAAAGAGATGCTATTCATTGGCAAAAAGAATTAATCATTAAAATATTCTGTATTGATCATCAGTAACTGATTGTATCATCGCAGGATTTACAAAGATCGTCAAATAAATTATATATTGTTCCACAGCTATTGAGTGGAATTGGCCACATAACATAAACATCCTTCAAGATCGAAACAATTAAACAAACTATGTTTTCCCCCAACTTTCAGGAAATTCTGCTTCACCTATTGAAATATACTGAAACTCGTAAGACACAATATTTCTCAGAATCATACATTTTTCAAACTCCAAGGGTTCAAAAAGTAATCAATACTTTTGGTGATACTATATCACCTTATCTGCGGCCCCTTACAAACATTGATTGACTAACAATTTCACAAAAACCTTCTTGTCACTGACCGAAAAACAGCCCTCCATATTATCTTAAGAAAGACACGGTCTCCTTGCTAACTAAAATCATGAAATTGCTTTACTGTGATTGGTTGTTTCCAAATTTCAAACCGCGTTGAACTGTAATTGGCCACCAATTATTCAATCCGCCTTGATTTGATGCCAGCAGGCGTCGGCGGCTAACGGAAAGACTCTGGTGTTGTGGTACTGGGCGAAACATGCCCCCCGACATAGCCCCGGCTGATCGGGACAACTGGGGCAACAGGTGCGCACCTCTTTCCTGTGTCCCATTGTGTAGCAGACCCGGCACCTCTTGGTGGGGCAACTTTTGTTCCTCGTCGAGGGGATGCAGTGTGGGAGATGGGTGGTGTGATGATGTGGGTCACCGGCACCGCTGGTTGGCGCAGGTAGATGATGCCGGTGACGGGGGACCACATGCGATCTTCTCATCGCTGAAAGTTTGGGAGGCGATAAGTGTTTGAATAAGTGTGTGAGCCGCGTAAGAGTGTAAAAGTAACGTTTGCGCGAATGTCTTATGTGTGCGATTATAATAGAGGATAATAATAGGTTTGGGGCATCTGAGGATATGATAGAATGTGAAATAGGCGTAATTATTCTGCATGGCTACTTCGCCAGAGTTTCCAGTTTTATAAATGTGTAAAAAAAACAATCGATAATTTGTCAGAATGGGTGATAAACCTTGTGCAAATGATTCTTCTGGATTTTAAGTCTTTCTATTAACTTTAAAATAGACAAACCGTGTGTGCATACCGAGGCGCTCATTTTAGATGATCTTACAGTATACCGATTAATCCTAGCCGAATTCGGAAAGAGATAGCGAAGGATATCTTCGCGAAGGAGATAGCGACTAAAATTATTATAAGCATATACTATGGACAAATTAAATGGAATACATGAAATATGGTTTTCAGCTTAGATACAATTCTGTACTAATACATTAATTCTACCTAAGTGGCAACATTAATCATTTTGTAAGAAAAGAAATAATTCTGAGTCTTGTTGTCATGATTAAACAGACACAATTGTTTGTGCACTTGAAACGGAAACTCAGAATGATTACCTTCGACACATTAGAATGTATAAATATATCGGAAAGGCGATGAAGGTATAAAGTACTACCACTACTGAATGTCCGGAAATTGCACAAGGAAAAACACAGACACACCTACAAGACAGATGTGTCTCTCAGTTGATCCGACTTGACAGATGCAAGAGATGCTTCCCATAGTCTCGAACTCTACGATACAAGGAGGTGAGAGGGACCTTGTAATGTTGGGCGGCTATTCGCAAGCTCATAGTTCCGTCACGGACGTGATTTATTGCCCGACACATGGCCTCATCACTCCAACCGTGAGGCGGATAAGCCCGCCGAAGGGGGTAGGAACTGCGCTGCCTCATAAATCTACAGCCTAAAACACAGGAGCGAAGACGAACCGGAGCTCAGAATACGACCACAAACACAGAGTAAAATACGCTATTTTGAATTTATACTACTTAAAGTGTTAAATATAATTATAAAATTAATCGGGATTATTTACTCTAAATTAATTAAGCGAATAACTACACATAATTTATTGCAATTATTAATACTACGTCCCCAAAATACTGAACTATGTGATGTGTTACAGTTAGGAACAATTTCCAAATGAACCGTCAAACCATTTTTGAAATAAATATGTATTAATCCAAACAAAATACATATTTACATTTTCTTCAAATGCATATTCAATGAATGTATATAATACAAATATACATATATCAACTTTCACACTGAAGAATCTCGATTTACAAAATAACCACTCTCCCGAACTCTACGATGCAGAGAGCTGAGCGGAACATTGTGGTGACGAGCAGCTTTTCTCAAGCTGGTTCCGGAACGAACGTGATTTACTGCCAGACACATGGCCTCATCACTCCACCTACGCTGCGAATGACACCGACGGAGGTACAAACTGGAGTGGTGCATCTTTACTCTACAGCCTAAAACACAGAAGTACAGACGAACTACTTACTACTCAGAATTATATAATTCAAATTGTGAAGAGTAAAAATATACTCTAATTCAAAATTACACGACTACAAAATTATTACCGATAGTATTTACATTACTACTAAATATTCTTACTTATCGATTGAACACATAACTCCACAATATTCTCGATCAAAAATGTAAAACTGACAATAAGAAAATAAAAATTTATCATTTCTATGACGATACCACAGAAATAATAACAAATATCTAAAATCGACGAAGACTTTAAATTTAGATAAATTTTAACTGCATATTTAAGGCAAGTATTAAATATTAGTTATATTACTAATGAACTAACTCCATTATTCATTAACGTATCGCTTAAAATGTTCAATGAATCAGAAACTAATAACAAGATGAATGCTATACGTTCTAGCCAATCATTGCCAACAATAGATGTTATCCACATACCAATCGATATCAAAAGCGCATAACACAAAATACTTTCTTACTTCGTAGAAGAATGAAGTTGTGAAGGGTAATATACTTCTATTAACTCAGCTTCACATAAAACAATAATCCCACTGTTTCTGATGTAAAACACGAAATAAGTTGTAAAAGCTCATATGAATATTAGAATCATTTATATTCACAAAACGTTGTCAGTAGAACATCACATCAATAAAATAAACCAAATCAGAAAGTTTCACACTCATATGTCTTGTCTAATTCCCATAGCAACCTAAACTGACTGAACCACGAAGGCTAGACCCAAGTCTTAGTCACAGGGAAGAGAACAAGCACTAAATGACCGAAGGTTCCGTTTTCCGCCGCCGCGACAGCCTCTCCCGATAGCCCATACAGGGCATGGGTCGTTTAGCCATAGCCCAGCGCACCCGACGATTCAGAGAGCTCGAGGGGATATTGAAGTAGCGCGCCGCCGGCCGAAGACCCATTCTACGCGAGACAACCGCCAGCACTGCATAGCGCATGTGCTCCTCTGTCCATCTTCCGGCGCCGTCCGGGTCTACAATGGACAGAGGGCGGAGAGTGGGTTTTGTTCAGCCGGCTTCAAGTGGCGGTCTACTATAGTGACATGCGCTAGAATCGATATAGAAGGGTTCGAAGCCCCGCACCATAGCCAACAATTTCGTATCTTGTGGCAGTCCATTTTCGGCACATTTTATTGACCAGCCTGGGAATCAATGTTTTCTAGTTAATAGAAAGTTTGATTGTACAAAATCTTTCTAGAACCGGAATATTTAAACGATTATATTAAATAAACAAAAAAGTTTGTAATTGCTAACGTATAATCATTATTTCTATTATTCAATTGCTATTAACAACGAACCACTCACTCTCACTATAGAACTAGACTGAAGACCCAGTCCTACTACCAGAGAGCGCAAGTAACCGTCGTTGTAGGGTGGAGCGGGGAACATGGAAGTACTTTGCCGCGGAAAAGGTCAACATCTGCCCAGAGAGAACGGCACGAATCGCCCGTTTCATGTTCTCCGTGTCCCAAGTCATATAGTACTTCTTGTTTATAGGATTGCGGGAGACCCTAGCGTTGCGCCCAAGTCCTAAAAGAGGACAGAAAGACGGGGGGCACCAAATCAACCAGTTCCCACCTTTCCATAACAATTAGAGTCTTGCTTAATGTTTTGGGTACCCTAACCAGCTCCCAAGTAAACAAACCGAATAAATCGTGATATTGTGCAAGAAGAGATTATTATTTATACCACAAAGAAGGGTTCTATAATATCATATAAACAACACACAACTAATTAACTGTGTATATATGGAATGTGACGAGACATGAGAGAGTTAGTATGAAGCTGCCGCCGACATCAGAAGGTTAGTTTTGGCATTGTTAACCTTACGACGCAGCGAGGACCCCGGCACCTGGAACAGTTTGGCCGCAGTACGAATCGGTGTTCCGTTCTCAAGGCAAGACTCAACCGCCTGACGCATATTTTCCGCACTCCAGGCGTGGTACATTCCAGTGCCACCCCTGGGTCGATAAAGGAGGGAGGACTTTTTCGTTTCACCAGACGAAGAAGATGAAACACCACCACGGAGCCCGACTACAACACAGAGAGAGAGAAAGAGTCGAGCGTCACAATTGCTGATTTCATAAAACAGAGCAATTGAGCGAGAAAACGACCTAAGACGTCCGAAGTTTGCCTTACCCTAAACTGGTTCACCTCTTATAGGAAGTCAAAAGATGCTCGAATGAAGGGTCGGTAATTTCGCCCTCCGCTGAAGGTAGGAGAAGGGAATTTCAAAGACCCGACAAGCCATTCTTATCGTCATTTTCTTGGCCCAGATAGCCTCTAATGCGGGAACAATGTTGGCATAGCGATGATATCGACTGGATGGCGGGCGAATCTGCATTACCATTTTAACCTCTGAAGGAAGGGGAGAGAGAATGGCAACTCTACACTCTCGATAGCATTAGATGTCTGACTTTCCCTTATTTCGCTCTCTTTAACAGATGGCAGTAACAGGCAGAGCTGTCAGTGAATCAGGAACACAAGAGAAACCAACTAATGAGAAAGAACCAAGGAGCGGACCAAAATTTAAGACCAACAATCAAACACAATGCAGTCAATGAACACAGCTAGAATAAATTAACCAACAAGAAGAAATAACTGCACTTTAACACAATAACAGTAAACCTAACATTTATAAATACAATTAATATGACTGTTTAAATTCGTACATACATTAAAGTTATAAACAGTTTCCAGTAAAAATGCAAAATAGTAAAATAAAAATGGTACAGTCCGAAGTTCATTCTCCACGCTGCAGTATTACACCACTGTGTAATGATTTAGTGATTACACTAATTCCACAATGAATGCTTTAATATAATATACATTCAAAAAGGTACCAACTCCAATAAAGATTATCATAGTAATCAAAATACCGATAATTATGTTGCACATATTTCGTAGGTTATAATTCGTAACAATGTGTAACATGAATTAAGAACATGATTCAAGATGATTGTTCCTTATTCTAATAAAATAAGTGTTCATTTCATAAATTTATTTTTATATGTTAATAACGAAGCAAGTTGAATAATCACATTGTTTATAGATACATGAATAATCTAATTGCGAAAATTGATTTAAAACAATATAAACATTTGAATCAAAATTTTAAATATAATTGAAAGAAACAATTAACATCATTGACCGACCAGTAATAAATATAGAGATGATGATGATAATCGATTGATTATACACAAGATCAACCAATCAGTAACGTTATATACGAACATCACAGACAAGTAGTGGCAACAGCTTCCTTTCATGCTCCTTTATCTAACTAGTATCATCCATTTTATGTTTAAGGTTGCTTTTATCACGAAAAAAGGAAGACATGGCTATTATCAGGTATTTTGCCGCAGAATATACATTTGTTTCAGATTACGAGCTTCTAGTGCATTTCATCGATTTTTCCAAACACAAATGGGCTACAATTTGAATTCAATAAATTACGGTACGAACGTGGAGAAGGAACCTTGGGAACTGTACCATCAGTGAAACACACTTATGTCACTCACCTCGGAGTGCGTTTGAGTGGAACTTGCTGCGGTCAACAGAGGGACCCGCCACCGGTTCTTCCTGCTCCGCGTATTCCTGTTTCACTGGAACCAGGTCCATACTCTAGATCAATTGGGGATTGGAGAGAAGGGTCAAAGTGTAAATACTGCTAACTTTTAAAATTTATAATTTAAAAATTATTTGCAAACAGTAGTATAAAACGTTACGTGCAATACAGCTTTCAAGCTACAATGAGATTTTTTAGCAATTAAATATATCCATGAAACAAGTGGTTTAAAAGTTGTAAACAAAACTCTAGACAAGTTTAGTAAGTATGCTGTGTCGCTTCACACTCAAATTTGTCACCAAATCTGGCGCCGATTTCGATATAATCACACAAGGAAGAGAAAGAAACATATTGTGAGGAACACATATGATAACACTATATAAGATAAATGACAGTTTACAACGATTTTTATCAATTAAAATGACTCCCTTATCGATAATGCGCTCCAATTGTCACACAAATGTTCCAATAAATTTAGAAATAGTGCATGTGATTCGTTAAAAATTCCTTTCTGATGCATTGAAATGGAAGAAATGAGAGAAAGGGGAGAAATAAAAAAAAAAGCACATAAAGTCATATTTGTTAACCCTTTTCTTAGTGTTTTTCAATGATGGTCAAATAGTTGTTAACCTAATGAGAGAAGAGTGGTTTTACATGCAATCAATAACGTGACTATTTCATAACAACAAGTAGAGTCAAATTCCAATTAATATATGTATTTATAATATAAATATAATGCAAAAAAATTAGGCAGCTAAAGTTCTATTTTTGAATTAAATAGAAAAGGGTGGAATAATTCACGGTGTAAATAATTGTTTTAAAACCCGCATTTAAAATACTTTCAATTCAAACAAGAACAACATTTATGGAAACCACCAAAATGCCCCACCTCTAAAGACTGATGCTGCTGCTGTTGGTCAGAAGAAGTTGTTGTGGGAGGAAAGAAAGTCGCCGGGAGGTGATCGATAAAACTCTGTTGATCCGCAGGTACAGCAGTCAACATAGAGGAATTGGCGGATCCAGAGGGGTCCAGTATCAAATTCTAAGTTAACACAAAAAGAGAGAAAGAGATTAATAAACCGAACTGTTTACGGTGTAGACAGGAGAAAAAGAAACTTACCGAAGAGTTCATGGTATCGTCTGGTTTCAAGGACTGAAATAAAAATGCAATGTATGCTAGTTAATGACAAATAAAAACTATACATTAAAACAAAATCGGAACCGAAGTTACTAAAAACTACAATTAACAAACAAGTTATCAGGGTCAACTTCAAATATCAATGCTCTCACAAATTGTCAAGATCGGTAATCAATTAATAAGTTTGAATAACCAATGAACAAGCAATAAATTATCAAAATCAATCAATTACAAACAATTGATAGAGATCAATAACTAAGCAATAAGTTCTCAATATCATCATTGTTGAAAATCGATTAGAAACACTTACCGGTCGCAGAACTTCCGACGGTTTCATATCCACCGAGGGAATGGAGGGGGAAACACTTGGAGATACTAATGATATGGATTCAGACACACGCTGTTGCGGCCCTGGATATGATTGTCGGGCGGCGGCGTTCCTAGCAGTCACCGATGGTGGCATAATCGATTGGGTGTGGGCAGAGGACGTTACTGAACTGGATGATGTTGGCATAGATACCCCACCCCGCTGAATGAGAGGGTTATTGAGACGTATTGACTCTTCGAGCACGGTCATGGGACGTTGTTGCTGCTGGTGCTGCTGCTGTGGATTGGGGTGTAACTGTGGTGGCTTGGGAGGCCGATGCTGTTGTTGGTGGTGATTTGAGGGCTGTTGTCGGAATAAAGGAAGCTGTGCTTGGACCACAGGGTTGTAGTGAGTCTGGCTACTGGGACTGACGCTACTAGTGTTGTTCATCTTAGAGGATGATGACGTCTGGAAACTTAGTGACATACGAGCGACTATCTCAAACATGCGCTCCTGCAGTTTACTGGTGACTTTAAAGGCATAAAAAAGATCGGATCCATTCATGTCTGATGTCATTACTGTGGCACTGTGAATCTGAAACGAAATAACAAAATATCGCAATAATCATAATTTCATTCAAAAGTTCATTTGAAATTTCAGATTTAAGCAGAACATTTACTGTACAATAATATAATGTATGATGACCACTCGCAAAAGTATTATTAGACATAATAATATTTATATTGGATAAAAAATAACTACATGTGAAATCATGCTCTGTCCAATATTAGAAGCTAAATTGCTTAATTTGTACAAAAAAGAAATACACTCAACAATTTCAATTGAAAATAGTATAACCACAGAAACCTTTCAGACTGTAGTTAGGATGTTAGCACCAATGTCTATGTAACATCTACACACTTAAAATGTTATCAAAAATATAATTACAAGACTGGAGAGTGAGGTTAACTGATCTACAAACCCAGTGTGAAAATATACCTTATTTTCATTTCTCTAAATGTTTACTGATACCCTAACACCAAAGCACCCCATAATTTGAAGTTACTTTTAACTATTTAAAAACATTGAGGAAAGTTACATAAACATTGAAAAAAACATTACCAATTATGATTGTATTGTAAGTTAGAAAAATGTTTCATACAAAACGATTTTTATATTCCAAATTTTTTAGCTGATAGTTAATATTTGAATTTATATGTATAAACATGTATTTATTGTTTTAGTATTGTATCAGTGGTAGATTAGCTTTGCAATAATGGAGAAAAAGTATATAATATTTTACCAAATAGTAAGTTATGTGCAACTGTAATAAATTATACCAAATATGAATTTCCATGTATTTCATAATTTTCATCAGATCACAATAAATTCAGACTAGTCTAAAGTTTGGTAACTCTAAAAATAGCCATTGTTATGTTCTTAAATAAGTAGAACATTCATGTCAATAGAAACAAAAAGACTGAAACAACAGTTGGGTCAACAAAGTTCAAAAAGATTACATGCTATTTTGGTTAGAAGAAAACTAGATTACACAGTATTTGTACAATGTAACTAAATATATGCCCCCTATGAGATAGTACATCATTCACTGAGAGACTGAAATCATACATCATTAAAAATTCACATTATATAATTTATTAATGATATGTAAGGGTGAACACCCTGCATTAAGTACTATTTAGTAAAATTCTAATTTCAAATGCAGCCAATTTTGTAGAATTTTTATTCTAATAATAATTTAATATTGCATGCATATGGCTGCTGATCGTAGGCTTATCATTTCATAAAATTATGTTATGCTAATAAATATATTGTTGGCATCATAAATTAGTTGAGCATATTCATAGATATTAAAATAGTTATATATGTTAAGCTATGTAAACTAGACATTTTTCTGTTGAAAGTTTGTGTATAGACCAATAGAAGTGTTTAAAGTTACAATTGGCTATCAAAATTATCAGTCATAAATTTACAGTACTGTAGACAGTTTGTTTGTCAAGTGTAATATGTTTTGCAATAAAATTTCATAACACTTTTCGACATGCTATATTTGACCTTCATAAAAACTTGAAGCCTCTAGTGTAATATGTTTTTCACAGTAAGTCTGAGAGAAACAGTCAAATGAGAACCATATACATTATCATCTGCCACTTCAACAGATTAAGGTATTTTATTATTTCATTTTCTTATTTAAGGCAAACAAACTGAATTCTTCAATTGGAAATGTGGTTTTTAATTAATACATAAAAAATATTATAAATATTTTAATATCACATAAAATTGGTTTCTTTTAATAGAATATAACTAGATACAACACATAAATACCATACTATTAATAACAAATAAAAACTAAATACATAACAAGAAAGGACAAAAAATCAATACACCCTAGACCAGAAAGAAATAATATCAATAACTAAATAAAATCACCCAATATAAGTTATAACTGCATTTTTACCAGACAACAATTCATGATAATCAGGTAATTTTAAGTGTACATAATGGTTAAAGAATATGTTGAAATGTGTTTTTTTTAATTCTCATATAACAAATTTGCCATCTATTTTTCACGAAAATGCATTATGTGTTTCATTTAACATGGGCATACTATAGGAATTGGTTGGTGTCTCAAGTATATTTGCACACACCCAGAACAAGTAGGTTTTAATAGTGAATAACAATATTTAAAATTAATTAGTCTGGGTAACAGTAATTTTATTGATTAGAATATACAGTCCCGGCCAAAAGTCTGAGACCAAAGCATAATTTAACAGATATTTAATGGATATATTATCTAAGACACACAAACAGCATTGTAGCTAATTATATCATTGCATACCATTGTCTAGTATGTATACTACATGTCATATGCAATTATATAAAAAACAGTCTGCTATTATCTGTACATTGTGACAGTCATTATTTGCATGCAATGACTGAGTTAAGACCTGTTCAACGCTCCTAAATTGTTGTACTCGAGGAAGAAGGGTATACTGAACACCAAATAGCAACTCATATTAATGTATCCAAGACTGCTGTGCACTGGACTATTGTTAGACATCATACTACAGGCAGTTATTCCTCCTTGGCCAGGTCTGGTCGGCCACATGTGACCACTTCTCAGACTGATCAGCTAATACATCGGCATGCTACTTCTAATCCAGAGTGTTCATCCACGTTACCAGCCAGTAACATGTGGCTGTGAGTACCAGGACTATCAAGAGGCATCTGCAAAAGGAATTTGGCCTGCGCACATACCGCCCAGCCAAAAATATCAAAGACTGCATTAGGTTCTGCAAGCAGCATGAATATTGGACTGTTCAACAATGGGAGAATGTGATGTTTTCTGACGAAACAAAGATTAAACATTTCTCCTCCAACTTCCCAACTATTTGCCATCCTAAAGTACAGCGCTACAATTCAAGGTACAAGGTATTCACCTTCAAACACTGTCCCTTCCTCATGATTTGGGGAGCAATTTCATGCAAAGGTCATGGCCCTCTGTGGCTGGCACCTCCCGCATCGACCATAAATGCTGTTGTCTATCTCACCATCCTTCAAACGAAGTTCCCAGACTGGCTTGTACGAACTGGTTGTCAAATACTACAACAGAACAGTGTGCCATTGGTGCAATGCCAACAGTGTGGTACTTCTTCCTGACTGGTCTGGCAATTCTCCAGATTTAAGACTGAATGGCTGAACTGAAACCCACTTCTTGAGATGATTTGTGCTACAAAATTAAATTTGCATGAACTCAACACATTAGTCCTCAATATTGTGCTAGTTTGGTCCATTCAATGCCATGAAGGATCAAGGCTGTCTTGAATGCTAGGGGTCGATATATTAAATATTAATTATTCCATGGACTGCTTAAGACTATTACAACATATTTACATCATGATACACATTAGTGGTTGCATTTGTGTATGTCTTATATCTCTGTTAGATAATATATCTGTTAAATATCCATTAAATTACACTTTGTTTATGTCTTATAACTCTGTTAGATAATATATCCATTAAATTATGCTTTGGTCTCAGACTTTTGGCCAGGACTGTATATGTAAAAAATTCTTTTATTTTTGCAATATTAACAGTAGAAAATTAATTAAAAATCTCAACATTGATACTAATAAATAAATTTGGTTTAAAATGACTTAGTTACCTATATGTAATGATCAGATAATTATTAAAACAGCACACTTAATTACTAATGTTAAATTAAAACTGGACTTCATTTTACAGAGTTTCATATATACAATGTTTATGTAAACCCAGACATAGATATGAATATTAAAATACAAATATATGTGTAAAGCACTCCCACCTATTAAACAATAATGAACTCTGATTGGTTGAAATAAATGACTGTTGTCACAGAGCTGATAAATTTTTATTTAAGTTGTAAACTGTCAGCACAATTTTCAGTCTCAAACTGGGCCAGTGTTTACCATGTTTGAAACAGTTTCCTCTCAAATACAAGCAAAAGATATCAAGGTAGTCAAGAGTGTTAAATAGAAATCTGCATGTCTTAAAGACCAAATATCAGAATTAGCAGTTATGCATTTTAAAAGTGTGTGACTCTTGAGGCTCAAGAATACATGGCAGAGTATTCCTGAAATTGAAATGCATTTCTCCCATCAAGTCTTGACAGACATGTTACTTTCAGTTGTTACTTCTTCGAGTACTGAAGACATATTCCTTGTGGATGAATAAATGTCTACACAGGCTCTCTTCAAAAAGCAACTTGATCTACTGCAAAGTTTGTCAAATAAGTAAAACAGGAACATCAAGGAAAAGTAGCTTCATCAAAATCCATTACAACTATTCATTCTTTTTAGGAATTACTACTATTATCACCAATGGTCCATTCTCTCATCCATATTGTTCTGACTCTTCCTATCACATCAGCATCTCTGATCAAACATGACTCAGAAAAGACTTAACAATATCAGGACAGATAATATTGAGCCTGTGCAAATATATAATTTGTGTCTGCAAATAATAAACAAATTAATTTCTTGAGCACTAATAACAAATGTGCCTCTTACAGGACTCGAAATTAACTTTTAAAGTCACCCACCAGGCCATAACTTGAAAATTTCCACCTGTCCTGATCAAATATTGCTCAACTGTTGTTATTGTTCACCTGCCCAAGACAAAATGTACCCGCCACGGGCCACTCATTAATTTCGAGCCCTGCTCTTATTCTCATTTCCAATTTTTTTGCTTCTTATCTTTTTAAAATATCTTGTAATAAATATATATATAATTTCTAGTTATACATGTTCATGAGTTTATTTTATTATGCATATATAAAGTTTATATTAAATGTGTGATCAATATATAAAAAATTTATCAAAATATCAAAAATCTAATTGTAATATGAAAGTACTATATCTTAGTATATTATGTAATTTACACTATATAAACAATAGTACACAGAATAACATCATTTTAAAATGAGTGGTCATTTTTTGCTGCATACTTATAAAATAATAAAAGTACTAAAAAAAAGTGTAATAAGTGAGCCCCCCCATGTCAAATGTCACTCACACACATTTGAAAAAGTAATAAATGAAAAATCCAATGATGCTATTCAAAAATTTATTTTATTTGTTTTTTATCTAGTACATAATTAGAGCTAAATTGCTAAAAACTGACAGTGCTCTATCTGTCTGTAATGGCTTTTCACTTAGTTATTAATAAAAAGCAAAAATATGATTTATTGTGAGTCATTTGTATAATATTGCACTACATATAAATAAAACCAGTTTTACTATTTTTGTACATTAAAACCTATTTTTGTACATTAAAACATAGTTTTGTCTGCCAATTAAGAATGATAAGATCACTCAAAACCTGTTAATTCCAAACACCATTTTCTACATGGCCTTGTCAATATTAATAATAATACTTTTATATACTTGCATTCAAATGGTTCCATATAAACATTTTGAATTATGATCTCTAATAAATTATAATAAATCTAATGACATATGCAACAGCTATTAATAACTTTCACAATTATAACAATTTTCCATAGACCTCAATAGACCTTCCATTACAGATTTAAAACAGAAATTCCACTTTTTTAAAGCAACTTCCACTCTCTGACAAGATAATAATACAACATATGTTTTAAATATCAATAGTCATGAATGTCTTCATTTTTACTTATAGAAAATTCCTTTTCAATAATAGAAAAAACATAAGTATAAACAGTATAAGTCAAGATAATACAAATATCAAAGGTTAATATTATACAATAATATTTTCAGATGTCTCAATAATAAGCTTTCTTGCTTTCTGGAGACTTTGGGTGTAAACATAAAGCACTGCAAAACAGTGACTACTAATGCCATGGTAACTTGTAAATAATCTTTTTTGCAAGTGTCTGTGCTTAACAAAAGTTAATACAAATATATAAAAATCAAGTGGTAAAACCAAACTTATTATATAGGGAAAGCCTTTTAAACTGCTAAATTTTGCTAAATCAGAAAAATATATATCAAACACAAATTTAAAGGTTTTTAAGGATACTTCTTAATTGTTGAGTGTTTTCAAGGAGAACCCTAAAATCAAGGGTTTCAAGGGTAGGTACAAACCCTGTCTATAAATGCAAAAGCTATTGACACTGTCACTGCATTTTGATAATCTAGTTTTAGTACAGATACTAATTAAAAAATATATACAATCATAAAGAAAACCAAATAACAGAGATGCAACCAAATACACAGACTTATACATTACAACATGTTTGTAGTAATATGTAATGTAGACATACTAATGTAAAATCAGGCATGAGAGTGGGGCCATATATTAAAGCAGCCTGGAAATATCAATTTGGGAACCACATGGCTATGCAAGCAGCTATGTGAGGTCTTACAACCAAGAATGCATTTTATAGCCTCTAAAAAATTCTTTATAAAAGTCTATAAAATTAACAGTTTTTAGTTTTATAAACAAAATTTTCAGTGAGGTTATAAAATCTGAATTAATATTTAATGTTGAAAAAATCATAAAAAGTACATATTTACCAAATATAAATATCTTTGAAAGCATCTCACCCACTTTCCTATGAGTCTAGAAATTAATCATTTTGCCCCCAAAGAGCCCTAAAAAGCTCATGACTGTAAAATGTTATGGATTTAAAAGACAATATTATTATAAAAATATAAAAGTTTGTTGAGGTATACATACTTTTTAACAAAATGTTATATCTTTTACTAATATTATTGTTTATTTGTACTCTAATTTTTAATATATAAAACATACATGAAAATATGTATTTACATTCTCATTAGTTACATGTCATTAGATAATAATTTCATGTTTGCAGTGTGTGACTGCAGTGTCAATAATAATTCCAGCTAATAATAGTGCAGTTAAAGTGTCCATTTTAGTACAAACCATAAATAAAATGTAATATAAACAAATAAAGTAAATAAATAAAATAATGAAAACAATTATAAAGTAATAATAATATAAGAAAAGGTATAAAATAATTTATTCAATTTTTCAAGGAAATTATTCAAAAATGGGACACATAAACATATAGCAAAACATATTGCATGATTTTTGCAGGTAATTCAGTATCCAATAATAAATTACTTTATAATAATAAGGATTGTGCTTGTTTATCTGAACCTCAATTAAATATATAATGAGCAAAAATAATATATTATATAGTTGAAGGTTAAAATGACTGTGGTTTTGCTGTAATAACAAAAGTCATCTAATAAAACTAGCATTGGCTGATGATAACTCAGAACTATCTACCCACCTAACCCCACTTTAGCATTAAAAGAAAAAAAAACTGTAACTAATAAGTGTAAACAGGTATGTTTGTATAATTTTTTCTAAACATTATTCTTTGATTATTAGAACCACCCACCCATCTCTTAAGCATTGGCCAACACTAGTTTAGATGAATTTGGTTATTACCTCAATGAATCAAAGAAATACAGACATCAGTGACCATTAATTTTTTTTGAAGAAAATAAAGTACATGTTATAAAATAATTTATTGGTTAATTTTAAACCATAAAAATAATATTTTCATGGTGGCCAGGTCTCTAATTTACAATCTACTATGTCTACAGAAACAGCTGCCATGTCTATATAGGTTTAATATATGATTAAATTATATTGATTAACTTATAACTATATTTGGTGGCAACTTGTTAAGAAATAACTAAATAATAAATTAATTCTATACTGATTTGTAACATAAATATGGTATTTAAAGATAAAAAACGGTTTTTACCAAATTCATATTTACTATTTTAGTCAGGACTCAGAGTCAGATCAACTTAGTCAAAAACTTCATTTTGTTTTTTAAAAAATAACATATTTATAATATTCCTGACCTACCATATACGTATATGTTTTGACTAATTAAACTCAAGAACAAGGTATGTTTTGACTGACCAGGCCCAGCCCCAAGTAGTACATTTCAATCTGATAGTGAATTGGCAGAATATTTCGATTTTCAAATTTAAATGCCTTTAACTAAAATCCTTACTAGTTTACAAATGTCCATTGAAAGTCTATGTACAACTTCTAAATCACTTAAACTAAAGGTGCATGTTTTTAAGACCAAATCCAAAGCAAGGCTACAGATTAAAATGTACTACTTGGCCCTGGTCAGTCATTCTCGTAATTAGATTTTTAATAAAAATTACGTTTTTTAAATAAATAAAATAATTCTATTTTTTATAACTGTTCACTGTACAACTTATATTCAACTTTGTAAAAAAATCGTTAAATTAAAAATACTACTAAAATTTACAGAAATTATAAAACTAAAATACAAACATTCTATGTAAAGTACAAATATACAAAGAAATATTTAATGTTTTTTTGTAATTTAATTACCGTAGATTCAAACACTCTAACAAGGTTTGAAGCCATATTTCGGAAGTATTACGTTCTAGGGCAAGATCACAAATTATAAAGAAAGAAAACGATACCGAAACAATAAATAAACAAAAACATATTTAAACAAAAATGCTTTTTGTTTTGATGAAATCCTTACACAAAATTAAATATTAAAAGATCATATGCATTATTACAACCTTCTAAACTTTAAAAATATTGCCACTCAAATATTTTACATACTAAATCGACAATACCTGTGAGTGTTGTTTAAACATGCTATTATAGCAATATATATTTCATCAACCTCTTTCATAATATTTTTAGGAGTAATGTAATGATAATATAGTGGGAAGTAAACAGAAATATGAGTATTTATTATGGTCTATGAATGCTGGTTATGGACAATTTTAGGACATATTTCTGGGAGTCGCAAATCTAAACCATCATTTTATTGTTATTCATGAAAAATAAATATTATTATAGCATATATTTACAACAATTTTAAAATTTTAAATCTAATACTTTAACTATCATGGTCTGCTTTTTTATAAATATATTTTATTATTAACTTTTAAATGACTATCCCCGACGCACTTTCCAAGTAATATCATAATGTATGTCTAGGCCAAAAGCCCTTTTTGGTCTACTCTTATTATAATCATTACAAAAAACATTTCAAGTAACTCTTGAATAAGATCCTGTGGATAACAAGTACTATTACTGATATTAGTATATTAGGAGGAATTTTATAAGTAAAAGTGACTTTCAACCAAAACATGGGAGAATGAACAATGTTAAAACTGATATTACATACACAGACAGTCACCCTCAATGATTTATAATTTTATTAATTTATAGAATTGACCCAAAATGTAGTACAGGCCTACATTAATATGTTTGCATAATTTAGTAACAACTGTTTTAAACAATGAAAAATATATATACATATTGAGAAATGAATTTTTACACATACAATACTTTGTAATTTGACTAAGTAATGTTTTATGGAATGATAAAAAATGCATGCAACGTCCCCTTTCCACTTTATGGAAGGGGATTCTTACATGAGCTAAAACAACTATTGTATATAACGTATTTGTGTATGAAATATGTCAATTGAAATAAATGTAGCACGAAACACGGGACGCGTATTATACTAAATGATCCCCTAGGATAAAAATTTGTCTACTGATTTTACAATTTGAAACATCTAGTAATATTTACGTAAAATAACTATTTTAATAACTTATTTTGTGTACACGGTTGTGTTACTGTATATGTTTAGTGTATATTGTGTACCTGTTCTGGTTGGTTAAGTGTTACTCAATAAAGTAGCGTTTAGCATATATAAAACAATAACAGTTTTATTATTTCTCCATATATAATATATTGTATATCCAAATTAATAAAAGTGAGTTTATTTAATATATAATATTGTATAGTACGCAATAATCGCGTCGCCATGAATACTATGGAACAACGATTAGGAAAAACGATTTCGCAATATATTATATTTTTATCGAAATTATACTGGATAAACTGAAACTTAAAGAAATTATACAAATAAATAAAGCAATTATTTAGAGAATTATCAGTCTAAATAACTATTATCAAATATTAGCAGTCAAGGATTTAATGTAAAACAAATTCCTTTAAAAATATACTTGTTCCAGTAATAATATGTAACATATTTTTTATTAACCGATCTTTAAATGTTAGAGCGCTTTCGATTTCTTATTGATCTTATCCATAGAAATATAAGTAGGTATTAATATAAGTGGCTTTAAATGTATTGTACATTAAAAAGATTACATAATAGTTTTTAATTAATATATATAAATATATAAATATAAATATATTATACATATTAATAATAGTTACATAATTTTCTAATAAAAAGATGATGCACTCAATTTTCATTCAACGGCGCAGCATTCTTCAAAAGAAAGTCAAATTTCATGTACCTTTAAGGTAGCAGTTTTTATTTAAGCAGTATTAATAGTAGTCTATATAATATGTAGGTAGGCTACATATTAAATAAACTAATTAAATGTTTAATTTTAAGCGTATACTTTCGTAAATACTATGTTTATATTTATTAGCGAAACATGTTTGATGTACCTTTCAGTTATAAATTATTACATACATTACCATTATACATGTATTATTTGTAAAAATATATTTAATCAAATTACAACACAGATTTATTGTACCAAACAGTGAAACAGGATTATACATTCATTGTATGTATACCTAGGTGTAACACACATTTATTTCGTAAAAGGATATATAGATTGCTAATATGACCGACACAAATATATAATTAAGAAAAACTAGCTGGGAGAAAGCTATAGTATTTGATGTAAATTCTATTTATGTTGAATGAGTTAAACAAACGTACCGCGGTGATTTTTTTTTAATCAATATGAAATATAAATAATTACTCTTAAATAGTTAAATTTTCAAATTATATAGATATTTTAATGCTATTCAGATATATATAGTTGAATATGATATTACTGTAAGAAAATCACTATTTGTGCTGGCATATCAGTTGTATATTGCTTGTAAAATTCAGTGAAAGCAACTACTTATAGACAATTTACCCAATCCACCAGAAAGGGCATACTTTATTGTGACTAATAATTAAAGAAATATAGAAAACTAAAAAACCTGAAAAAAATGGATGTGTCGGCAAATTTTCGTGTAACACTGTAAATCACATTTAGAAAGACTGTGACCCATAAAGAAAAGATAAAAATGTATATCTCAATTGTTTATTTATAGAAGTTAAGTGTGTACTATAAATAGAATGCAATCTTTCCTGTCATTGGTATTTCACTTACTGTGCAGTGAGTCACAAAAGCTATTTCACTTCTATCTATATTTCGATGATGTCATCAGTAGTATATACCGGTCTTAATTTAGAAATGGTAAAAGATTTCCTTAATTTACATATATATTTGTGATTGTTGCATTTCGACAACATTTACAAACATTCACGGGAAAGGGATGCATTAATTATTTTTTTCAATTTAACACAAACCCCAGCATAGAACAACCAGGAGTCGAACCTCCCTGATTGCCTATATCTACAGCCTTTATGTACTAAGTCTAACCCACCACACCAGCACGGTTAGTTTATGTTACTTTGTTTGTTGGTCCCCTAAAATAACATTTCAGAGCAATTGTTCAAATCAAAATTATATCATGTTTTTTTCAAATAATTTTTTTAAATTTTTCATTAACTCATGATACAGAAGTGTAACAAGTTATAAAGAAACATAAAATGAAGGTGTCATTACTTCAGCAATTTACGCCACATGATGAGCCCAACGGAAATCAAAAGTGTTCTAGTATTTGAGAATAAATGTATACTTAGTGTAAAATTTACTGAAGTATGAAATAAAACATCGTTATACTATAGTAATTGTAATCAACATGCAAAGTCTGTAACCAATTATAAAAACAAATGAAGAGTAGAAATAATGAGTAGCATGAATTCTGCAAAAAGAACATCAATTTTGCACAAAGTTCAATTTCAAAATAAACATGCAAATGTAGTTACCACATTTGTTGTATAATATTAATTAAAGTTTGACATTCTTTTTCAAATTGCTCTACTAAAATTCACTTTTGAGGATATAATATTTCGCACAATTTGACATAGATTTACATGAATGAATGTACTTAGCAAAACTTATTTAGGGAATACGACAAGATACAGTGAAAAATACAGTTGTTATTAAAAAATGTCTAAAAAAAGGACTACCAAATTACATGGGCTTTTATTTCATTGCACTGCAGTAGTCAACTGCACTTATTATTTATCTGCCTACGTCATGCTTACAAAGAGAACAAAAAGTAAATAGCAGTATAGCCTAATCAATAAGTTACCAGTCATATTTCCATATATAGAATTGCTAATTGTTAAACTATAGAGATGTGCAACTTTTATACACTAAAACCTGTAAATATTTTATTGCCGTATCTTACCATAGTTCATATAATCTTTGGTACTTAACTAATTCATAGCAAGTTCGAATAAAACCCATGACAGAACCGAACGTACATTATACTATATAATATATAAATACTTACATAAAATGCTCCAAACAGGTAAAAATGATGTCTGAATCACAATCACACATGGAATCCCTATTTACAGCTGTACAAAACTGCGCTATATATAATATACAAAAGTGTTCAGTGTGGCCTGAAATCGCTGGAAAAATACCGATGAATTTGATAACATTTTGCAATTCTGTCAATATTAAAATGAACCGTAGCAATTTATCTAGAAAATAATAAATCTAAATGAAATAGTTTATTTAATGTTATACTTTCGAAGTAGTACAGTACGAAATAAGAGATATATTAAAAACTGGAACACAAGATACATACGATATTTTAATGCAGAAAATTAAACATTGCATCATTTTAAAATTATTTTGCCAAAAGGCATTATCGGCTAGGCTCTTGCATTCCTTGTCGCATATCCTTATTATTTACATTTCCTGTAAATTTTACCGTTACTAATAAACAATTAGTCATAGTTTTATATTGAACGTTATCAATTTTGACTTAGTTATACATTCTTTTAAATTTCATTATTTTGGGAACTTCCTAAGCATGTCTAAGCATTTTTTGAAAAAAACGAACACCGCATCGTTGTAAATACTATAGACCGCACCAAAACTGCTTTAGTATATAACACATTCAAGACTCAGTTAGAAGAAACGGAACATATTAGACAGACACAAGATTCCGATCATGGCAGTGTTGAGTAAACGGTTTTGTCGATCTGGTCACCGATGAGCTTGTGAACAGTATTGACGTCATGTTAAGAATACAGAGACATGCAGATGCTGCAGCAGCATTGCGGCTACAGTGAGGGTTCCCGCGTTTCTTCCTCATTAATTTCCAAGAGTTCATTCAGGAACTATCAATTGAAAATCGAGGATCCATTTTGAACAAGACAAACCAATATATATAACGTAAAATCACGCAGCAACATTGAATCTTTTACGGATTCAAACAGTAATAAAAGTACGAAACTAGACATTATAAAAACCAAAAAACTGTGAACCCAAAAACAAAAAATGCAACCAAGAAACGCGGGAACCCTGTTTATAATACTACACCCGGGAACAGATGGTGGAACACAACGACCAGAGTAATGAGAACTCTATAGACATCACAGTTTAAGAAAACGAGGCCTCCTGATGGAAGGAATCCGCGTTGCTCAAGTCGCCAACAATTGCCTGGTCAGTTATAGCAGCCATGCGGTAGGGAGGGGGAGGAGGGGGAGGGCCCCCCACCGGCCGCTCCTTGCGGTAGGCGCGACGATCATCGCGACACTTCTGGGCCATGTTGGCGCGCACCATGGCAGGGGGGGCTCCAAACTTCTCGTAGATGCGTTCTGTGCATGCGTTGCGTGTGCATGTGGGAGGGGAGGGTTAGAGGTAACAAATACAAGCTGGTGTCGGTGGCATAGAAGTGGTTGAGATTGAGGGGGGGAGTTGTGAAAATTACATTTATTGCGGTAATCTAGCTGCATTATCATCTGTAGTAAAAAAGATTACATCCAAGTACGAGTATTTTCAGATAGTTTTTATATATACTGATCACGTGGCGGGTTGATAGCAGTGACGTCATAAGTTAACTTTTTATTTTAAATGTTTATGAAATATTTTTCTGTCTATTTCAAAATAAATTGTGGATATGTTCATCAAACTACCCGTAACATTTATCAATAGAAGGATTTTTGTGTAACTCTGGTCAATTTGTATCAATACTATAGTTAAACTTATAACGTCATCAGCTACTCAAAAAGTGATTCTCCCCCATTGTCCGTTACACTGTCAAACTCACGTATGATGTAGTCCACCTTGGGCTTGTCCAGCGCCGGCTTTGGACTGCCATAGCTGCTGTTGTGCACCAGCCGGCCGGTGACCGAGTGGCTGGCGAGTTCCTCCCGTGTGAATAGCTCTTTCATGAGGAACTTGGTTGCCTTGCTCCAGTCGGTGAAGCATGAGAGTGAGAGTTCCCCCACTGTAGACAGTGAGATGTCATCCACCTCCGCCATCTCTTCTTGCTGCTGTTGCTGCATCTGCATCTGCAAAAAGACATACGATCAATATAATATTTCACAAGTCATCGATTTTTGTCCGTAAAAATCAATAAGAATAATATCGGATGTAACATTTTTATGGATCCAGCTAAAAACCAGAATCATATTAGTGCTAAAAAATCTTATACAATTTGAATTTTCAATAATCTCTTTTAAAATACACAAGAAGGGCTTATATAAAAATATAACGTCTCTTTTGTGGCTAATCAAATCGCAACTTGAACCATCAAAATAGATGTTACTGTTCGAAATAAAAAAGGGTGTGATATTCTATAGAATTTTCTGTTCCGAATGAAACAATCACAATTTTGAAATGGCTACAACTTAAATATCGTCAAATGAAAAAACATTGTAAAAAAACTACATTTCTGAATTAGACGGTTACTAATATGGATTTTCATCACATGGATCCATAATTCATGATAACAATTAAATAACTTTTTACGTCACACTAATGATACAAAGATAAAATCACAGAATATCAAACAAGTAATAAACTATCTCAACTAATGAATTTTGTGCGTGGCACAGGGATAAAATCACAATACTGAGCATAACATAGTTTAACTCTAATATGAAGAATAACAAATTGAGTAATTTATTATATATTTATATTGACATTACATTTCCACACCTGTAACAATAGTACTAAGTACTGCAACATATCGAATAATTAAAAAACTATAAATTATTATATAGAACATATAGTATATAAAATTATTCTAATTTCTAAATAAAAGATGTAAATTGTTTTGAATTTTAAACAAAATCTAAATCATTGATATTAATTATCAAAATTATTGTGTTAAATTCACAATTTTATATTTATGTTTAGTTTTGTCTGCTACGTAGAAATTTAATTCCACTGTGTCTATACAATTGCATCATAAACGCCTTAAAATACTTAGTTATAGGGATAGGATACTTAATTATAGGGACACACCGGAAAACATCACAATTTTTTTCTTCTTCAGAATAACTTATGAATTACGATGAAAATAAAGTTGTCTACAATAAATACGTAATATTAATTTCACATTGATTATTTACATGAAAATTATGCA
The DNA here is from genome assembly GCA_034780555.1 of Coelogynopora nodosa. NCBI lineage: Eukaryota > Metazoa > Platyhelminthes > Proseriata > Coelogynoporidae > Coelogynopora > Coelogynopora nodosa. Next base: position 30,788 of record JAUZND010031002.1, read on the forward strand.
ATAAAACAATTATGTGATCTTTTTTGTTGTTAAAAATAGTCGATTTATGGCTTAATTTTTAAAATTTTATATTTATCTTTCAAATATAATTTTATCTAATAATAATAATAAAGATACTTTTATCTATTGAATTATCCACAATTACCATGAAATGCATTTGTATGTTAAATTTTCAGATAGTGTATTATATGTAAAATGATATAGTATTACACTAATAAAACAATATAAATACAACGTAATAAACTCTTTCGGTCAATTTTTATTGTACAGTATTAAGTATAAAAAATATGGTAAAAATAATATGCAAAATCTAAGGTATATATCATGCATATACCATAAATATTATGTAACACTCAATTATTCAAATATTACATAAAATACTTCCTAATAATAACCATTAAATGTTTGAAACTAAAAAAAAACACAATAAGCGTTCTAATTGGTACATGGAAAAGGTTTGTGCTTTTTTGGCAAGTGGTTCTTCTCACTTTGAATCGATTCAAATGCCACTATTTTTAGAGCATGATACTTTTTAATCGCTATGTCTACATGTAAAATTAAGTTAGGAATATTTTCTGGTGTAGCATGATAATCCGTTTTTGCAATTAATTAGTCAGCTTCATTAATTTGCAAGTTAAGACATTAGAAAGGTTTCAATGACAGCTTCAATTTCACAACTGTGGAAAACAGTTTACGTGTTAGTTATGATGAATATGAAAATATTGACATATAAAACTCTTAGCTGCAGAGAGATAATGCTTCATTTCTATAGAATTCATAATAATTATTTTTAAATAACGACATTTATAATGATTTTCTCTATTATACTCATGAATGCATTTTATTTTTGGGAATAATCAATTGACAGCTTAGACTTATTATTTAAAGCCTTTTAAGTAGGTCGGTTCAAAAAATATTATTTTTAATTGATACACAATCAAATTTAGTGCTTTGATGACATTTTTAATAATTTCTATAGCACATCTTTAATTACATATATATATATACGCTCCTTAACCCTTCGTCCCTGGACATATTTTGTAGGGTTTGCCCCGGGGCCCCGTGGAAACCCTCCCGCATAGAAAAACAAATTTGTTATTTGGTATAAAAATGCATTTTAAAGTCGTGTGGAGATAATTTTATTTTCGAAAAAATTAATAAATTAGCACCGTTTTTATGATCTCATGATTACGTCATAAACTCAAGTTTAGTAAAACTATGGAAAAAATAACCTTACTTGCTATTGACTCATATGTATATGTTATAATTTTTTATCAATGTAACCAATTGAAATGATTCCTTTTGCATCTGTTTCCAAATGACGAGATCTATAATAGTTCGATATATTTGTATACTACTTATATAAATATACTACATTAAGTAGTATGATTACTATTTGAGTATAATTTTAAATTGCTGGTAATTTTGTTCAATGTATATATTTTACGATAATCTTATTTTTTCTATTAATGTTGCAAGTAAGAAAACCAAAATAGTACAAAATAGTTTAATTATAACACAATTTTTTCTGGTATGTTAAAATATTTTAAATTAATATTTTTAGGTAGATAAAAGTATTTTAACCAGAGTACAACAAACAGGGTCATACATTGCATCGCTCAATCAAAAACTTAATTTATTTGAATAAAAAATGGGAATATCCCCCTTGCACAGATGAAGGGTTAAAGTTTCCAAACGTAATTAAGAAAATACATTGCCAATGTTAATTTTGTTTGCATAAATAAGTCATATACAATTTATTAAAAGTACAGCTAATTGTTTATCGTAGGGCAAAATACATCTATTCTGATATCTAAAAAAAGGAATAATTTGAATTTAATCCGACAAATGTTCCCACGTGAAATATAAAACTTTATTAAACATGTGTAATACTCTGTATAATACTACTTTGTAATAGTATTATACGCAACCAGTCATATTTTTCGTAAATATTCGTGACTTACATAATAAATGCAATTGCTGTTCAAAATTTCTTTTGTTCGTTAATACATTTCTCAAGTTTGTACAACTAAGCATTTCTTTCGAAGTGTCCCAATTTACCTAAACTATAGTAATGTATTCAATCTATAAGGCTTCTGATACAACCATATTCCTAAACTTTTCTGCCTGATTAACCTACTCGCTTAATGTATCTTTCGTAAAGCTATTTTATAAAAAAACGTATTGTCTCCATAAATGCCTCTGTAAAAAAGCTAATACATTTTTATAAAATGTGATATGTTTTTCATCTGACTTTTAAAGAACACTTATATTTGCTATATGCACAGCACGCGCATAAATATAGCCCACCAGCCTGAAAGTACACATTTTCATAATCGATATTGAAAATATTTGAGTGTTTAAAAACATTGGTGTTATTTCACAATAGATTAAAATGTTCAAGAAGACATGATTTAAAAATATTTTATTTATATTTAAACAAACTGTACAATATATAAATGCAAGATCGTTTATTATAACAGTATACATGCATAAACAGTGAGGACGGAAGGAGCATAATATCCGGTATTTACACGCGACATACCACATATGGCGCAGACTTAGTCCAGTTGCCGAGGCAACACCATCTGCCCACTAAGGGCCGCCATCCGTTCGTGGAAGGACAGGAAACAAGCACCCAGATGCAGGGCCGGATTTTTGGGGCATCCGGGGCAATAGTAACGTGCCTCGCGGCGGCCACGCCCGGTCAGCTTGCACTCCCGACACTCCCGCTGTGGGTACTCCTTCTTGGCCGTCGAGGGGATCTTTTCAAGTCGATGGACCGCCGCAGTCGTGGCCACCCCCGCCGTTAATGGTGATGTTGTCGCCGGGTTCTGCTGCATGGGTTCGGGGGCGGTCCGATGAATTCAAACTTGGATTTCTTACTATGGATCTTACAAGTTTTGACAATATCTTACATTTTCTTTGAAGATCTTTTAAGTTCTTTCAGAATCTTACAAGTTCTTTCAAGATCTTACACGTTCTTACAATATTTTATCATTTCTTAAGATATCTTAAAAAGTTCTTAAGAGATAGAATAGCTCAGTAAAATATCGGATTTCTTGAGAACATCTTATAACAAGGTAATCTTGGATAAAATCTGGTTTAATATTAGTGTTAGATTTTTGCAAAAATGCAAAATCTTAATAAGAAATACAAGTTTCAATTCATCGGATATCTTATAATACATAAAGATTAGATTTTGGTAAGAAATACACAATATTAGTATACTTTAAGAACATTCAAATACATTATAGTTTTAATTAGATATTAACAAGAAATCCAACAAACAAGATATTGAATCTTTAAAGAAATCCGCGACTCAACAAATCTTGGTAGGAACATGGAAGGCTGTGATCAACAGCCTATATACCATCAGCCAGCAGGGTGCAAATATAATCCTAAACAGGCCGCAACCGCCGGCGGTGAGTAACCCGCTAGTGGATCAACACTCTGGGATTGCTTTTGAAATTTGTTATAAGTCGAACCAATTCCTATTCGTTCTGCATATCTGAGCTGATCAGGCTGAGCCGCATGAAACTTTCATATAGATATTTCTCCAGTATCAACAAGCAAATACAAATTTGTATATAATAGGATATGATTGACAATTAGTTCCGAAAGTTTGAATACTGTAAACAGTGCGATTTGAGATGTCTGGAGTAGACACCAAGAATCCATCGAATTTGTACCGAAGGCGCTTAATATTCTGACAAAAATTAACTAAAGAATGTTTCGAGGAACACCAAACACATAAGGAGAGCAAATTATTCCAAAAATATAAAAACTTGCAATTAATATCATTTAGAGCAAAAAGAATTATAAAATGCAAAAAATAAACATACGAAGAAAGTCATTGTATTTTTTGACTTCTCCATGTTAAAAAATAAATTTGTTCAATGCTTTATCAGAATGTTTGGACTGGACGAACGATATTGAAAAATAAGTGTCAATTTTATCAAAACTAATCAAACAAAATTAAAAACAACAAAAAATGGCCTTATTGACAATAATTTATGTTATACCACTGGTATAGCTAGCTTTCTGATTACCAATTAAATATATATATACATATAAATAACAAGCTATAATTTAGCGGACATCTATCCATGCAAAAACCAAAAAAGTACGAATTTGATAAAATAGCGCTTTTTCAGAAATTCTACAGCTACTATCTATTGTATATGCTTAAACCTTAAAAAAACAGTAATAATAGCAACAAACTTTATATTAACACTTATCTCGTACAAAACTAACTCACGAATATTTTTTTTACGACAAATACAATAAATCAAACGACCATTTTATTTCGATCAAACGATCAAAATATTTTTTTAATCTAGACAAGTAGAAAAACAGTTACCCCAATTTTAATTAATTCCAATAAAAAACAATAAACCGATGGAAATCATTACGAGACATTCTTGTATTTTTAAAAGTCAAACACGAACACGAAGCCTGCAAAATGCGAACATATATTTGAAGAAATAATATATACTGTACAATAATACAAATATAGATATACAATGTACATAATCAATAAATAGCACTACTTTAAAAAATCCTATACATATACATCTCCCATCAGAAAGAGTAGAGATCATTGAGATAACGTAACACATGTACCACCACAACAGGCTACTGAGATGAAACATGCTCCAATTTTGACGCGACAGTGCTGGCAAAAGTGCTGCTGGGAGGAGTAGGAGGAGGAGGCAGATGCACATGGAAGCTGCACGAAGAAGCTGCTGCAGCAGCGGCGGCGACGGGAGCGGCAGAGTGCCAGAGACGGAAGCAGGGCTGCAGACAGAGGGCCGGTGTGTGTGGACAGGCGGGACAGTAGAAGCAGGACTCCTTGCGGAAGGTGCGAGTGCAGCAGAGTCGACAGCGCCGGTGCGGATAGCTGATACGACCGTGAGGCGGAAAGCGGGCCGGGGCGTGCTCCCGTCCATCCCCCATAGCCGCCACCTTTTTCTCCCAGCTGGGGGGCTGAAGGGGTCACACAGAGAGGAATCGAGGTGTCTGCACACATTCCCTTGCGGATACACTATGGCTGACTGCGTTGAAGACTTGTGGATTCATAGTTCACACATTGTTGATAGATTAGCGTAATTTATGAATTAATCAAAAAGTCCGAGAGATGTCAAAACTACTTCCAATAGACATAGAAAACCCATTCATTCTTCAATAACAGTATGAATCTAACAGTCGGGAATTTAGTCTAATTAAAAAAATTGATAACAATCTCGATGGATGAATCAGACAGAATGCATAACCACTGGAGAATGTTTTAATTGACAAACGGACCCGCCCTACCTCGATTACCTACTCTAGCTCCAGAAGGTATGAAGATAACTTACAATTAAAGTGCAAACTTAAGGAATAAAATCACTAGCATGTCTGTACAAAGCAATGCATATTAACAATCGACCTGGATCAATGTATTTAACAGTCTCACAATACCATATGCCAAAGGAACTTCAATAAATTACAAAAAGTTGATTAACTACTCATTCGACAATAATCGTTGAATACTTAAATTTCTTCCAATTCTGAATCTTTCAAAATGTTAACCCTTATTTAGTATTTAACTTAAAAACATACACAGAAATATTTATCATATATCGATCGCATGAAATGAACAATAGAATATCGATTTTCCCACATTTTGAAATATATATAAATTATTTATTTGAATCTTGAGTGAATCAAATCTTAACTGAAATATTTATACCATGGATAGTCAATATCATTCTTTCATCAAGTTTGAAACTAACGTTGAAGGAATCAATCGATAAAATATCCATTAATAAAGATATATCTATTTAAGCAAGTTACAGGATAATTATCTAGTTAAACATGCCAAGAAAACACAAATGTTCACCCCCTAGAAGCACCAATAGAGGGGAAGGGGGTCAAATTAACCAATCAGTGTGGGATTTTTTACTGCTCAAAATGTACTAAGACCATCATTTTGAAATGTTTAGTATGTATCTAATTCTTAATGCACTTTTGACTACATACTTGATGAAATTAAAAAAAGCTAGCTTTTAGGTTGAAACTTAAATTGATCACTTACAATACTACATCCTTGCATACTTTCAATTACTTAATAACTAGAAGAACAGTATTGCCGCTAACTAATCAGCTAACTAAACTTCACACCAGATATTAGAAAATAATATGTTTAGAATCATCACGATACATACTGTGCTAAATTGATAGCTATTTCGGTTAAATACCAGTGGGTTTCAAAATAGTCTTTGAAAAGCGTTGGATGATTCTAATGTAAACTAAACTAGACAAACATGAGAAAAGAGATGGAGAGGAAGAAAGATCAGGAGGTGGGTGGCAGCTGGAGAGTGACAACGGCGGCGGTAGTGGCGGCGAGAGGCGTTGACACAATAGGGGTCTGATGGTGCCAGAGACGGAAGCAGGGCTGAGCACAGAGCGCCGGACAGCCGGGGCACGAAGGGCAGTAGAGACGGGTCTCACGGCGGAACGTTTTACTCGAGCACACCCGGCAACGACGGTGTGGATAGACGACTTTGCGGGTGGCAGGGAAGCGGGCCGCTACATGCTGGTGGTCGCCTAGCAACGGTGCTGACAGGCTGTTGTGATGCTTGTTGTCGAGGAGTATTGCTGTTGTGTTGGTGGTCAGATGTGGCTGGAAGCGAAGAAGAATACGGCCCGCTTAAGTGACTTGTCAACTTCAGAAATTGTTTTTTTCTTTCTTTCAGTCTATTATGACGTCAGTTATTCTCAATACATTTTTATTAGATAAAATAAAATACACCAACGTCAGCCAATTAGATGGGTATTTAATAAGACTCAATGCGTCGCAGGTTCATGGAATGTCAACAGTGTCACTTAAACGATCAATATTCTTCTGTCGCCAATGGATGACTTGCAAACAGTAAGAAATGTGGAGTGTATTTTGTCTGGGTTCACGGTTATTGATTTGTAATATCACAATAATCAATAACTTAAAACATAATAATGATTGATATTTTATTGTTCGAATTATCTTGGAAAGGCATTATCACATAAAACAATTACAAAGTGTATAAAAGGTATTGTTAAATGCAACGTACAGTTGACCTGTTGAATACAATCAGTTTAGATAAAACTTAAAATAAAATGCAAAAAAGAAGTAGAAACCAAAGATTATATAAGGTAGTGTAAGATATACCTCTTTATGTTAACCATACAGTCAAATAGATTTGTTGGTTTTTGCAGAATAGTTTATACGGCGATTAATGTGTATTTCATTCGAATGCACGATGTAGACAGATAGATATTAACGTCTCATCCAATCAATTTGCTTAACTGACAATGTATTTCTACAAGCAAAGTCTACTTTGCTTTTATGCCTATTTTAATTTAAATAAAATTAGTGTTATATGTGTCGGCTTTGTATACCTTTTTCCAAAATGAAAACGACAATTACTGTCTATTTTCTGGCAGAAAGAGTATGTAGATTTAAACTACGTGCCCAAATATTTTGCTAACCTTAAACAATCTTCGGTGGTAGTAACCAAAACACCACCACAAAGCACACCTGAAAAATAACCAACCGTCCACACAACCTCGACAGAGACGCCTAACTGACACCACCGCAAGAACAGCATGACTAGACTGTTGTATCCCTCAGCTACTGACACGACAAGTAGCCCGGCTTCACCGCGGGCCTACAGGGCAGTGCCCGCTGGCCGTGCCAGATCCGGAAACAGGGGTGCAGACAGAGGGTGGGAGAACTGGGACAGAGGGGACAAAAGTAGCGCGATCGGCGCCGTGTTGAACTCTCCCAACAGAGGACACACTGCCGGCAGGGGTACTTCTGACACCGAGTCGAGGGGAAACGATCCGCCTGGTGGAGGAGAACAACAGCTGCGCCGGGGGTGGTATCCGCTCCCCCGGCGGCTTCAAGAGAGGTGGTTGGCTGAAAGAGACGCACCAATTAGAGGCGTCTTAGCTGCGGTTGGGGATTTGTCATTTCTGCTGAAGTTCAATTATTTTAATTTTTCGCCACCCCCCTACTGATTGACACAAGTCATCCTAGGCTATTATACTGAATATATTATCAGTACTACTGATTATGTATTAGAGTAGTATAGAAGATAAAGGGATTACTATAATTACTGTCTTGTTCTGAATACAAGTTGTTTGAAACAGTTGGTTAATTTCAAGTGTGCCGATGGTGTGAATGAAAATAAGCCCCGGTAACATGTTCTGTACAATTGTAATTACTACATTTTCAAAATAATAAATCTAAATTTTCAAGCGTATTACAATCAGAATATCAGGTAAAAATGAAGATCATTGTGCTTCGAATTGACAAAATAACAGTCCTAGATAGGATCTTAAAAAAGTACCGAAACAATGGCCAACAAAGCAAGAACTTACCATGTTGAGTGAATTCATCTTGATGAAGGGTCGATGGTTCCTCACAAGATTGTAGCGTCGACGAATGGATGCCTGAGCTTGATTCAATCGAGATTGGGGGCGAGGAGGAAAGTTGTCTACATGAGGGAGAGAGAGAACATGTAGGGTGGAGAGGATAAAATATGCCTACAGATGATACAGTATAATTGTAATCCCTTTGACAAATAGATAAAATGTCATAGTAATAAAAAGAAAATTCTGTAAATTGATCCAAAACAATAAAGACAAATTTCATATTGAAAAATAATTAAAATCGAATTTAAGTCTCATTATGTAGCGGTGAATTATATATTGTTTCATTTAGACATTTATTATCTCATTTCATTGTACTTTTAGTACGAAAAACAACAGTTACATAATTATGTAATCAGATTAAATGTTTAGTAAACATATATATTTAAGCAGAATCAAATATTTTAAGGTAGAAACGTTTATCACACAGAGAAATTAAAATTACATCAGAAATCGAGCGTTGTAACAATTTAGTAACGTCAAAAAAGTTGACAATATTTCAATGTTTTTCAATTGTCTTCTTCTACTATTCGGTAGTTGTTTCCTTGATTTTGTTAGTTTTTTCTTTTAGTTTTGTTTTCTTCTTCAGTTATAGTTCATTAATTTAACACATATTTAATAGCTCGAAACCAAATATATTTATACTTATTATTTACAACGGGTAAGTAGACAAATTTATACGGTGATCAATAATATCAATTAATTTTAACATCAAGAAACGTTAGTTAGCAAGAGTGTCACGTTAATGACTTTTAAAGTAAATTAAAGTATACATGTTAATGTAAAACGTTAAGTTAACGATAACATACATGGAAATACTAATTTTGTAAAACTGGATTTTAATATAAAAAATTGGTTTTTGAAAATAACGTTACATACAAAACATTGATTAATTGACTTTCTTATTATGTTTAAATTATATTAAAAGTACCAACAACGACAATGAGCTGAGAACAGTGGAGGTAACCTACACGAACTATTAGAGTGCATCAGGTTCACAGCGGGTTGAATGTTCGGGTTGACTGAAAGAGAAAAAGAGAGAAGACAAGAGGAGTTAATGTTTTTATACGAGATAAAAGTTTATACTGAAAGATGATATATAATGGCTTTATTATAAACAATTATTAATAATATAAATTCCAAGTATGTCTGGTATAACTTAATGCGTTACATATATAATGGATAACAACATAAGAAACTGATTTTGTGCTACTTTCATCCATTATTTTATCTGTACATCGTCGTATAATTTCAATTGAATTGGCGCAGGGGGCACAACGTAACCACAAATTGTAGTACTGGTTACGCTGAGCTAAATTCCAATTGAAATAAGAACAACAAATAAACAATAGCAAATAAGTTGGTTATTTTGATGTGAATGTCCATTATATATATTACGGATCCTCTAATTTATACAGTATTTTTCTAATGTAAACAGGGTTCGTACAAAACCAAACAGATTTCCACTCTATTGTTTTCGGGGATTTTTTGAACATATTTATATAAAAAATATTCCAGAGAAAAGTTTGGAGATTTTAGTGAAATTGGTAAAACTGTAACAGAACCCCAAACTATTACATACAAAGTTTAGGATTAAAACAATAGTAGCACATGAAAGTAAAAAATCCTAAATCAGGTTTATAGTAATTTTAATAAATACGCTGTGAAAAGTTCAAAGAAATTTTAATACTCATTGTTTTTAATATAACAGATTTCAGGTCTTCCTCATTTTGCAAAGAAACACCCCATATTGAGCATTGGTTTTTGTCAAAAGTAAAAACTGGCCGTCACACTTGGTCTGTACATCAAATTCATTGGCAGACAAAATTCGTGCCATTTCTTCCTTCATTTCAGCTCCTGAATTTTCATCCGTTATGTGTGCGCCTGCGCTTCCTTGTAGATTCATCAACCTGTCTGTTGGTATAAAGACAACAACTCGAGGAACATGAGCTGAAGAGTTATTTATTCAAATCTGACCGCCTTCCTGAATATCTCTAACAGGTGTGATATAATCAGTAATATTCACTTAGTTTGAAATATTCCGGCACTTAGGCTAGACATCACTAAGACTATTGGTTCGTTTATTTATAAACCTCTCTCCACACTATATGTACAGAATCAGGAACCACATTAATGAAAATATCAAGTTTTCGAGAGTCAAATTCATAAATCAAAGATTTTCGGGAAGTTTCACTACTACTGATTTTTGTATATATTTTGTAAATTCTACATATTTGTTTACAGTAAATAATCTCTACTTTTACCAGAAATCACATTTACAGAAGCTTCATGAAAAAGGCTGCTACTGTCATTTCTACCATAATACATTATGTAATTAGATGTGCCGATGCTTGTGCGAGAGAAATAAAAGCTCACCGGCGTTAGACTCTGTTTCATTGGTCGGTAAATCGGGATCGTCACAGTCTTCATCCTTGATGAAAATGACGTCATCAGGCTGTAATGGATAAGACAACATAAGTACGACAGCCAACACTACCCTCCCATCTCTATTTAGTGATCACTACGTAGCTAAGACGTGTTAAAACTAACGAGAAAAATCGTCGAGTTATTCAAACTTAAGAAATAAATCGAGACGTATTGCAACTAAAGAAATTGAAAGATGTAATAACATTTTAGAAAATCGAATGAAACATATTTTCAAAAATGTATCACTCTTCAAATTAAAATAACTAATTTTTATGTTATAGTGCAATAATAAATATTTAGTGACAGTATTTTAGTACGACACCCTATTACTTCAGTCCTTTTAACACACCAAAAAATTATGACACGTAGCAAATTATCATCTATACATTCATGAAACATAGTTTTATCTTTGCGGCATTTAGTAAAATAAATTCAAAAAGTAAATAAAAAGCACCATGCAGTGGTAAACAGGAAAGTAAAACACACAAAAAAGTAAACATTTTTATACCACAGATCGTGCTTTTTTGCATTAATTTCAACATATAAAATTCACACAACTATAAAATAATTCATATGGTGGTCGTCTGTCTAATGTGAATTAAAATGCTCAAAAAGATTCAAATGGGAACAACGTCAATTTAGAACACTTACCAAAATATTGCTGGTATTGGAGTGGTCTTGTTGTTGTTGCTGTCCCGATGTCGATGGTTCCATAAAATTCTTCTGCTTGATCACGGGAACCTTTACAGAATCCTGCTGTAAGACACAAGAACAGAAAGTTGCCGAGTTTAGGAGTCCAACTCCAAAATAAGCGCCTTGAAAACACAACGATCGTACATCATGTTACATAAAAGTGTAACAGTAACCAACTATTATAAGAAAAAAATTCCACACAAAATTCGTACAAATTATAGAAAATAGAGCAAAACAGTGTGATGCGTAAAATGATTTTTAAACAAGAGTAAAATATTTTTGTTTTACAAAACGTTGTACAATCATTCTGTTTCGAGAACCTATAAAAATCCCAGATTTGTATTAAACAATATTGAAAAACTTATTAGAACTCTGAATGAATTGTGTACATACAAGCAGAGCCGACGCCGACCACATTCGGAATGATTTATTCATTGGGGCTGTTATCTGTGGTTACTTACGAGTTACTAACTATAAAAGTCTGCACGATACATTTCTTAATTCAATAAAGAAAATTTTGGAAGCCTCCTAGCCACCTAGAACTAGATCAGCGATCTTGGAGTGTATCATTTGTCAAGTGCAACAGTAAATTTTTAGTCCCTTTGAATGTCAGGATATTTATTAATAGTTTATTATTATATTAAACGTAAAAAAAAATTCCATAACGATTTCAACACTTTCAATTTTCGGAAAGTAAATCAAGTAATCCACCCGCTATTATTATCCTATAAATTACATACATCTTTCAACAGTATAACTAGACATAGAGACCAACAGTTATATAAAAAACAATCTAAGGTGACGTAATGATCATAAACAATAAAATCGTTACTAAGAGCAGGAAAATTGATCTTTTATGATCTAAAATGCATCTAAAACATGAAAATTATAACATTTTAAAATCGTATAATGGGAAAATGCGCGAATAAATGAAAATTAAACAAATGCCATACAGAAAGAATAGCGCGAAATATATATACTTCCATATTTAATACAATGGCGTATTTTATATAACAACATGAACTCTCAAAATATAAAAATCTCATGCATGTATAATGTGGGAAAAAATGAGTTTTGAAAGCTGACCTACGGAATAACCCTGATATAATGGTTGCCAAGAAGGTTTATTATTTATTACCAAAAACGCCAACACATGTGTATATACCACTAATATCGCATAAATACAATTTAAGTATAAAGCAGCCCACAGTGTAAAAAAATCTTCTTCTGGTTACCATATACTGGTCACTGATCTTATTAACATAATTCTCAATGATTCCAGGTAAGTTACTACAGTATACACACATGACTTAATAACATTGAAAGTAATGAAATAAACACATTATCAGTGTACAAGATCAATAAGAAATAATTACATATCAAAATAACAGCTAAACTTGGCTAACTGGCAAAACCATTTTCCACTATTTTTCTAGATTTTCCTAGAGTAGATTGAATTGCGCAGTAATTCCCAAAAAATCACCGAACCAAACTCACCGTATCCATGGAGGAGACAGTCTGACTATTGATGATGCAGGGGGAGGAGGAGGAAGAGGCGGGTGATGGTTGATTGATAATCCTCGCCGGATAGACTGGCTGCGACTGTTGACTCCAGACAGTGATACCCGCATCAGACGACACGGCACACGACGTCTGTGACGGTGCGATGGGTATAGGGGGAGTCGCCGGCGGCTGCATCGTATTCACCAGAATCGATTCCTCTAGCATAGTGAGACTCGAGTTTGCCGCCCTTAACGGCGGCATAGCTGTGCCGCTACCCAGCTTAGATCGATGCTGTTGCCCCCAGCTGCCGCCATTATTGGGACTGTGTGTTGTCCAGGAGGTGTGTTGCTGATGTTGTTGACGTTGTTGTTGATGTTGTTGCTGCTGTTGTGGGGGCTTGATGGTGAGCGCAATCTGAGCTAGAATTTGGATGATGTGAGTCTGAAGCTTGTTGGTCACGGTGTAGGCCTGATAGAGGTCCATCCCAGTCATGTCGTCCGCCATTACCGAGGCACTGCGAAGCTGCAATAAATATATGCAGATGCTTAGCATTATAGAAAATCAGTAATATAGTGTGATTTATGTGATCAAAACAAACTATTATATCCTAAAAGAAACTATCCTAGAGTACCTTAATTTTAATACGAGTCAGGTAGATGGATACAATGTTAACGGATTCATTTATTAAAGCATATGCTAATTAATGCAGCTAATATACATATATACTCAAATATGATTGTGCGACTTGACTTTAATTAATATTAAATGCAAAAATTAAATTACCATTATATAAATGTGTCCAGATTGAGATAAAATATTCTCAGTCAATGGTTTCTCTCTATATGTTTATCCAGTCATTCATTTTAAAATGTGTTTGTAATTATAATAATCCCCTTTCTTTCATTATTTTCTCACACACTCTTAACCTGCTTTGTTTTACTCCTTGTTTCATGTTATAGTTATTCTATAAACATTGACAAAGGCAGAAATACTAGCAACAGAAATATATTAGTGTAATATTTCAATATGTTTCAGAACTTATTAATTTTAATAAATATTAAAATATAATTAGTACAAAATTGTATAACTAGATCGATTTAATTATACTATTTGAGTTGTTGGCAACACCTGTCACATGTGAGCTATTGATTGTCTAAAAGCTGTGAGATATTAAGTAAACCTAATGGAATGACAATGTGATGTGAGGTTTTCGCTAAAACAAATTTGATTTAAAACTTTATTATTTAATGTATTACAATTTACTACAATAAGTTTGTTAAATTATATATAACTATCAAAATTATATATATGTAACCATTGGTATTTTGGCTATTGCATATGTATTGATACATCTGCTATCATATGAGTACACTTTTATCTCAAATATAGCATTGATAATATAAATTGCATTATATTGCAAAAAAGCATTATATAGTATTTATTACTAAAATTGTAAGTAGTCTGGTATTGATAATTATGAAATAAACATATGACTATGCACAACATATAGTAGTCATTGACATAATCCTAGATTAGTGAACTCCATATATGTGTTTTTTGGTGGGAGAAGTGTGATTGTCTGCTCTGAGTAACCAGATCGCACTGATCATCAAGCAGTTTTTCGATTGTGAATGGTTGGACACATTGTTCACCAAATTTGTTTGCATGAGCCCAGCTGGAATTGTTGTTTCTCCAGCAACATCCAAATAATTGGTTTAAATATACTGAGTAGGTAATGAGCCGAATCTTTAAGTGCCAGTATATTGATCACCTTTCCAGGTGTTTCTGATGACGATCTTCCTGCAGTTCTGAGCACTCTTACTGGGTGGCTTTCAATTTTTTCATTATCTCACTCGACATTACACACTTCCTGTCCAATTATACTTGGCTTCATGAATATTGTACTTGTGAAGTCTTAGTCTTAAAATCATGGAAATGTAGACAGATGACACACAATATTTGAAGCACTGATCTCCCATATTTTTAAAGTTTAGAATAGCCTTCTTGTTGTACTAGTCGACTTGGAAGTGTAGATTCATCTGCTTTACCTCGATAATCAGGTGTTGAGTAGAATTTAATCACATGCATGTCAAAGTAATTAACAACAATATTGTACAGCTGCATCTGCTTTGAACAAAATGTTTCACTTTTGCAAGCAGTCCACTGATAATTTCAAAAATACAATCCAGCATGTAAACTGTCATGTCAAAGGAAAACAATTAATGTTTCAACTGTGTCACTTCACTTCATCATCTGAATTCAGCTGTGTGGTTCTGACCTCTAGGATTGGTTGCACCCTAAATTCATCTCAGGTTGGAGCCAATAGGGTAGTTATTGTAGTCAATTGTTATTGAGGGTCAATCAGAGAAGCAGCAGCTTCTAAAATAATTTTTTTTTCATGAGTCATTTTTCACGCCTATATGTTTTATTTTATCTTTTTTTATTTGCTGTATTGTATTTTCCTCCTTGTATCATCAAACCCATGAGGGTTTCCAATTAAATAAATCACTTAATCACATATAGGTTGTATATCATCATCATCCTGAATGAATCATATATATTGTATCTTCCTGGATCGACTGTATTGCAAATGCAGTTGCACACTTCTTCTGGAATAATAGGAAGCCAATTGGGATAACATGCTCTTCTATGCATGTTTTGTATTTGAAGAGAATTAAAATGTGAACTACACTGTCCACATTTAACCCTTTAAACCCGGATGGGACAAACGCTGTCCCAAGATACAACCGTTTATGCCCGCCGGATGGGACGAACGCTGTCCCAAGGTGGTTATATATATTAAGATGCAAATTTTTTCACACCAAACCTATTAAAATGCATCACTATAGCCGGCGGGTGCATTGTATTGACTAAAGCACACCCGTAGGACGGAAAGGGTGCATAATATTCTTAAT